>SNQJ01S0031715.1:91141-106995 GCA_010110895.2 Picea sitchensis
TTCCGGTAAAGATCTCTGAGTATTCTGTGTATGAGCCATTGATTAATTTCTGTATTACTTAAGAATATATATGCATTGCTTTACTTCGCAGGTTTGAAACTTACACCTTTCTCTGCAGATAATAAAGGTCGCCCTCCATTCAAGACTGAGGTGAAGGACGACGGTTGGCCATATTTATCGCTGGAGTCCTGGGGGGATGTGTGGCCTCTCGTCGCTACGTGGCACCCCATATGGGACTAAAAAGTTGAAGGAAATGGGGGTGGTATTTGATCCACTTATGTGTGCATGGGTCACGATACCATTTAATGTAGTATCTTTGGGTGCAATCACACATTCAACCACTACCTCAAGGTGCCCCCATGGCTCCAGGTAAAGCCCTCATAGGAATTGAATCTTGCCCAATGGTGAAAAACTCCTCGCTTTCTACCATTGGATCCAACCCCTTTGGGAATTTTTTTAAAATATAATAAAAATATTACTTGTGAAATATTAATTAGGAATTATGCAAACATGTGATTTAAAATTGTGTGAACTATAATTGTGAAATATTATGTAAATTATAACTGTAAAAGTAAGTAGAATGAATACTTCATGTTACTTGTGCAAGTCAATAAGCTGATTCACAAACTTAATTAAATGTTTTTATATCAATGAAAAATAGCAGCTAAACTCTTCATGGAGACGTGGCTAGGAAGAGCTATAACCGTGAGTGACAATACAGTCAACTATAAGCATTAAAAAATTTCATAGTTGTAGCATTTTGCTATGTATATATATTAAAATATACTTCTATAATAGCACCATAAGAAGAATGGTATATGTTATTCCTAGTCTTGCATGCTCCATGAGATTATACCAAATGTGTAATAAGGGAGATCTATAACTGGGATTTCATGCTAAATCGAATGTATGTAGAGGTTTACTGAATGGTTTATTGGGTTTGATGATGATATTCAAATCAACTCTTTTTCCATTGCGTGTCACACCTCATGATGTTTGTATATCTAAATCAGTCACATGGTGTATATTTAAATCAAATTTGCAAAAATACATAACATTGTCTTTTGAGAATCTAGCGGAAAAAATGTTCCCTTCTATAAATGTAAATTTTTTGTTGTGAACCATGTCCTTTGATAAATTCACTGCATAGACTTTTGGGCGTCCAACTTGTCACTTGTGCACAAAGACACATAGATATATATTTTCACTTGGACATATCGTAAGCGATGTAAAAGGAAATTGGTATGAATGATTAATTCTATAGTTATTATATATATTGATGCAGGAGAATATGTTATGTCAAGGATGATCATCAATAATTTAATCACAATGTGGAAGTAGAAGCTTAGGGTTAGTTGGTGGGAAGATGTATGTATTTTTTTTATCATTTAATAAGAAAAATAATACTAAACTAATTTAATAATTATAATGAATTATCATGATTCTTTCAAAATAAAACATCACATACTATATTACTCTTTCAAAATAACACATTGTTACGAGGGAAAAACTCTCTATGGCTAGGGTAAACCACAACAGACGGAAATGATTACAGAAATCAACTCTATCCCAAAAGCATGCTATATAAACCAATATGCAAGCGAGATAAGAAAGAGGCCTACCTCGTCTAGATGTTCGATGAAGTCCACTGTTGAGCACTTTGACCCAAAGTTATATACCTGCAACTAGTTCTCAACAACCAAGAAAAGCAAGCATATGGTGATAATATAAAAGGTTAGCACATTAGATAGAATAATCCATTAATATACATAACAAATATGCCCATGGATAATAACTCAAATATTTGCAAGATATCAATTAGACGAGAAAGGATTATTTCTGTTAATAAATGATCAGCAGAAGTGAAAATATTACAAACTTCTGTGTAGGCATGGTTCGGAACCGAGAAACTAAGTTCCTTCCAGCTGGGCCTCCACCACTTCAATCCTCCACCAAAGGCAATCTCACAATATAGAATCAATGAGGTTCTCAATCAATAAGGGAAGAGCTTGGGGGTTGAACATTGTGTTCAGACTTAAAGGACAAAGGGATGCAGACTCAATATGAAGTAAATAATTTCTCCAGAGTAAATTTGCTCTCAAAGTTGAATTCTTTCTTATTCCCGCCTGGTTGTTGGTTACCATTTGGGCGGGCCGATGATTGCACAAAATGTACATCCGCCAACTGAGTGGGATTGGAAGACACAGACGAAGTTGGCCCTCATGTAGACTGGTTTAGAGACAACTGACCCTCCCCAATATGGTCATCAATTCTGTTACGAGGGAAAAAATCTCTATGGCTAGGGTAAACCACAACAGACGGAGATGAATGCATAAATCAACTCTATCCCCAAAACATTATATATAAACCAATATAAAATCGAGATAAAAAAGAGGCCTACCTCGTCCAGATGTTCGATGAAGTCCACCGTTGAGCACTTTGACCCAAAGCTATATACCTTCAACTAGTTCTCAACCACCAAGCAAAGAAATCATATGGTGATAATATAAAAGGTTAGCACATTAGATAGCATAATCCATTAATATACATAACAAATGCACCCATGGATAATAACTCAAATATTTGCAAGATATCAATTGGACGGGAAAGGAGTATTTCTATTAATAAATGATCAACAGAAGTGAAAATATTACAGACTTCCGTGTCGGCACGGTTTAGAACCAAGAAACTAAGTTCCTTCCAGCTGGGCCTCCACCACTTCAATCCTCCACCAAAGGCAATCTCACAATCGAGAATCAATGAGGTTCTCAATCAATAAGGGAAGGGCTTGGGGGTTGAACATTGTGTTTAGACTTAAAGGACAAAGGGATGCAGACTCAATATGAAGTAAATAATTTCTCCATAGTAACTTTGCTCTCAAAGTTGAATTCTTTCTCCTCTTTTCCATAGCTTGGAATTGGCCCATTTATAGCCTTCAAATGGAATTGAAGGGTCAATTCAAAACGTTTCCAGTATATGGAAGGCTAAGGATCATAGATCTCATGTCGTAACATGGAAACCTGAAATTAATTTTCATTTTTTGGCTCAAATCCCGATGTACGTGGGCTATAGTGGTGCAGCCTACGTATACGCATGTTGTATAGTAGGCAAGATGCGTAGATGTGGAAAAATATGTATTTTTAGCTCTGGATTTTATAAATAGGGATGATAAGTCTGCATAGGGAAATGGAAAAAGGCCTTATGTGCAAGATTGCATAGGGTGAGGCAAATCTTGCTATAACACACACCACATACTATATTAGACTTAGATTATATGCCATCATGATCAAATGCAATAGGTATTAACCACTTCATAGCTTATCAACAACGCAGTAGGTATTAGTTACTTGTAAGCTTATCTATAATATAATTAATTCAAGTAGGTATTAGTTACTTCGTAGATTATCTATAATATAATTAATTCAATATAGAGGTATCTGATCAATTATACTACACTATATTACAGTTGGTAGCCATTAGTCTCCATAATATACAATATTCTATTATTCTATATAGTAGCCATTCGTAGTGAACACGTTGTAAGATTTAACAATGAACATTTGAATTACTAACCCCGTAAAACTATGTTATGGTGTCTTTTTAAAGTATACTTTAAATTCGAATTCAAGCACGTACAATTCACCCTTTACCGTTGGCAGGTACTTGCAGCTTCGTTGCTCATCCACTTGTTATTAAAGAAATGGAATGAAAAATAAGAAAATGATGCCAAAGGAATTAAGATTATAGGGAATTATAGATACAAAATTTACATAGACAAATGAATACGAAACTACATGTGCAAAACTATTAATTTTGTTCACAACAAAGATAGATTGAATTTCATTATTGGTGCAATTCATATAGAGAACAAACAAACAATGCACAAATTCTAGAAAACTCCCACCAATCTATAGTATACAATAGTTCAACTAATTTCAATCTCCCCCAATGGAAAGTTTAGTGAACTCCCATTGATACACCATTGGGCGATAGCCCAACCAATCATAATAAATCCATGAATCTACTTAGTAAGAAGCTACAACTCGAAACCCGAATCTGATGAAGAAATATCCCTATGAAAATATTGGTTATACAACAAACTCTAACTTTGTGGATGACTTAATATGAAACCCTAGATGGGTAACTTACTATTACTACCTTAAATCACAACTGCAACAAATATTACAAGTCGGACATGTCGCTTATACAAAAACAAAATTCAAATTGACATATTGTAACAATTTCAATCCTTTTACATTTTCTTCATTGGAAAAAGGATAATTAAATAACGAGATCCAAACTAGCAGTAACTTGAGATATTTTATGTTTTAATAGATTTTTTTTCTTCCAATCACTTCATTCAAAGAGTAAACACTTTAGAGTTGATGATGATCAGAAAGGAACGACATTGGAAACACATGGAAAGACGTGGGTGACTGGATGGTCCATGATCTTACTTCCCTTGGCATTATGAAAGCACCATACAAGAGCAACCACCGACCATTCCGCTAGTGCAACCACCAGGTATGCAAGAAAACCTAATGTTGGACCAACTATTTTGCATATACAGGGATTGTTGTGGGTTCTACATCGAACACAAAATGGCATTCCTCCTCCCATCATGTTCTTCAATATCAATTCAAATGTATATATTCTTTGATATTTTACTCCAATGACCACATATGGATCAAATTCAATACGAAAGCTACAATTGACATACGTATAGATTATGTTGACATGATAGATTCAATTATATGTCAATAGATTTAACCAAATGTGGAAGCCCATCTAGATTTCCCTTAGAAAATTGATGCATATCTCCTTTACACTCTTCATTGATGGGAGTAATCAATTGTCTTGGATTCCTATAATGTACCCATCCCCCAAGACAAATCTCGTTACTACAAAAATGACTTAGCATAACCTGATACCATTTAAAAATCTACATGCCAACAAACTCATGCAACCATAGCATAATATTTACCCATGAATGCAACTATTTAAGCAATCAGAAAACAAACAACATTCATGTAAACCATTTTCACAATGGAATAAACATAATAAACTAACAAAGAACTTATTTGTTGACAATTAACCATTTGGATACATACAAAGGATGAACCACCCATCCATAGGCACTGATGTTCATTTTCTCCCAAAAATAGGCCACCCCTAAGTTGAGGCTATGAGTCCACAAGGAGATTCAACCCTCCTGGTTTTTCACTCTACACACACAACAACTCCAAAACCCAAGATCCACTTTGTTCTCCACAACTTGCACAACCCAAAGAATGGGATCCCCCTTCACTGCACACAATCCCTCAGGCCTTCCCACTTCCCTCCTGAGCTCTAGTGTACTTGGTTGACTAGGAACCTCCCAACTACTCCAGGAGTGCTCACAACAACCTTCACAAGGCTCTAGAGCAATTTTCGACATAAACATAACCCGATAACGACTACCTGGAAGCACAACATGGCTGGTGCTCTTCCCAACACTCCGCTCCTCTCTTTCTACCCAAAATCTGCATGTAAAAACTTATCTCTCTTTGCCATACAAATTTATTTTTCCTCAAGCAAGTTGACTGCTCACTTTTCCCAATGTTGATTGTACTTCAGCCCCATTCTCCCCAATAACTATGGGATTTGACTCCTCACACCCACCCTCTTACATGAGTTTAATGATTAGATTTTGGGAACACTCCATATCAAATAGAAGGTTATACACAACGATAATAAAATTCAGGAATGTAGGTTGGATTAATACCCATGAATAAAATCCCCCTTGGACCCCTCTCTCTTGTGGAATCATAGCCTCCCATCATTTTCATCCCTCTCGTATTGTAGATAATGATTATCATCTTGATTTATCATTTCGATGTACATAATATACAATTTGGCCCTCGACCATATTGATCAATATGGGCTTGTTTCCCCAATCATATCATATCACTAACATAATTCACATATATACAATTACATTACAATTTTTGGGGACTAAAATCGGGGATGTTACATTCCCCTCTCCCTTATTTTTGCACTATCCTATGGTGTATATACAATTGCAATTCTAGTCTCTCCAACCTTTAATCAACATTGTTATAGGTTCTCCGACCTAATATCACACATGCATTCTAGTGTAAATATAAACACATAGGCATTCTAACCCCCAAAACCTTAAATACATTGGCGCTCCAACCCCAAAACATAGAAACATAGGCATCCCGACCCAAAATGTGCAAAAATGATTTCACAATTCATCATTCTAGTAGCAATTCCAACTAACATAATCTCATTCTTCACGGCCTACACTACTTTCCTCTAGATCCAATTGCAATATCTTTCCTACCTTATTGATTTCCCACAACAATTCCCATTAACTTGCACAACCCTTGGAAGTGAACCATTTTATCTGCATCGTTGTCCCTAAGGTTGTACCACTTCCCCTCCAAGGTTCCAGCACAAGGTCGGACAAGAAGTATCTAAGTTGTGGCTCCAAAAATTCCAATTGTGATAATGGAATATCCAACTTTCAAATAGTTGCAATTGTGCCTCCTGCACAACAACTTAACATATCTCTGGTGGGAAAAAAATACATAACGTTACATACAATCTCATGCAACTTCCCATAACAATTAAAACATAACAAAATCTACTTCAACATATGTAGCGACAACTAAACGGACACACAAAATCATTCAATAACATAAAAATAAACACACATGCATAGACATCATTCAATCACAAGAAGCACAATGAATAAGGAAAAACTTAGAACACATTGTACAACTATTAACCCATCTTTCAGATGTATTCCACCATGGTGATTTGGAAGGTTTAGAAATCACCTTAACACATTATCCAATCTCTTCCCAATCACTTGTTCTATCATTTGGATACCTTCCTCTTCAACCCATACACAACACTAAGAACATGATCCCTTAGTGCTATTCAGTATCGACAAAGAGGTTGCAATCCAAATATCAATTAAATGGGGAAATACCATTAAACACTTGCATGGTGCTATACCCCTTACATTTCCAACCACAACATGGCCTCACACATGACCATCCTTAATGTCATTCATTGCTACAACATGAGTAAATGTCTCCTAACTTGACCTGGTTATGATCTAATATCCAATACAACATAATATGCAAATGAATTCCCATATAAATGCACTCAAGCATCAATAAGATTTGTTTATTCAAGGCCCTCTGCCTTTACCTCAATTTCAAAGATTGAAAATCTAGCTGAGGGAATTCTTACCTCCATCCCTTTCAACATTTATTCATCATAAAAAACCCAAATGCATACATGCTTGGTTGTTATCAATTTACTTGATGCTACATGACCAATTGACATTGTTGTGGCATGTTTCAGGCTCCTTTTTGTTGACCTCTTTATCAACATCTTACCATCTTCATTTGTCTTTATATGAATGAATTTCATATGCAACATCATTAACATCTTCAACCATGCTATACAAAATTTTTCTGGATACACAATCCATCATTAGTCTTATTCAAATATCACAACATCATTAACTCATGTATATATATATATATATATAATATATATATATATATATCAACTGAGAGAACTCTTAGTCTACTCATACTATATACATGTATAAGAACTCTTAGTCTACACTCATACTATATACATGTATAGGAATGTCCATATGCACAAAACACCCATTAGCATCCACTAAGAAACTAATATCATCAATCCTATTTCATGCACATGAATTCTATATTTATTGTATGCATCATGCATCAATTCTATCATACACTCCATTGCATATTTATTTTAGTTTTAGTTTTTTATTTATTTTTGTTATTGTAGATGGATGTCCTTGAATCCTTCTAGACCTTTGAATCCCTATGCACAATGAATTTGATAAACTTTGCACTGCTAGTCCCTATTGTGAACATTCTATCCAAGCCCCACTTGGCCATTATGCATTTCCAACCACTAGATCCACTAGTGTTGCCATGTCAAAACTATTTCCTTTCTGTAGAGAATCTTGTCCCAACATATTTTGGATAAAAGTTTCAACACTTATATTTTTGTAACATGCACTACTCTTGATAAATATTAACATTTCAATCTAATTAACCACTCCATGTTTCCTTTACCAAACTAGTCTTGAAATACCACTCTCATTGACTAGCTTTTCCACATTCTGAAATGTTTCATTTATGCCATCTTTTCCAATATATTTTTCTATCCATGACTTTTCTCAATTTTAAATACCTCTCTTCACTCCATTGAGTGATTCATTGTGAAGCACTGCTTGGCCACTCAATACCACTTTTCTCCAAATGGAATGTTACACTCCTCCATTTGCACATGTACCTTGCTTCCACTATGCACTATGATAATAGAGGAAACTTTCTTGCTCTCAATAATTTTAGACACAAGAAACTAAGTTATAGCTTAACAATTCATTTTTCCTACATTCCTATGCTTGCACATAGAGATGACTCATCCACTCCATGAGTCACACCTAATCTTACGATATCTTTTTTCATCTCTTGCAACAAGCTTTGTAGCCTTCACTACATTTCTACCTTCAAGGGCATGGAGTCCTTCTTAACTCCTCGTGCATGTTATGGCATTACTTACATTTTGGCTTCATGCTTTATGTGAAAACATCAGTTAATTATCCTTTGCAATCCATTAAGACTTTGTAGCAGTTGAATACTAATCTTAGCTCTACTATTTTGAGTCCTTTGTCAACCTTTCAATACCTTCTCAGCCACCCTGCACTTCCCTTTGCAGCTCTTTGTTTCCTCAACCAACTATATAGGATTTAACATTCTTCCTTGTCCTATGGACCTTGGTATTATTATAGAATAGACTCAAAAAATATTCACTTATTGAATCTTATCGTCTTGCTAGTATTCCATTCACACAACACTCTCTACTTGAGTTCTTCTATGCTTATTAACAATGCCCTATTATTAAGATAAACCTATTTTATTTCCATGGGGGGGTTGAAATTCTAGAGGTGCCTCCACACCACTATATATGCACTATCACAGGAATCAGTAATATTCTTTACCCAACCTATAACAGTTGGAATTGTTTTTCAAAAATTGGCTTGTTTTAGAAAACTTTCACATTGAGCAATTGTATGCCTCATAGAGTTTAATTGCCCTTTTTTCTTGTAGAATTATAACACAACCGAATGCTTCCTAGGAGAACCTACTCCTTCTATCACTTTTTACCATGGATTACCTTTCCAATGGATGTACTCAGGCCTCATTTTGACTTATGAGCTCCAAGTTATGGCTTCCTGAATTTTCCATTATGCTCAATGGTGTCCTTCAAGTCCACCAACACCTTGCTTTTGATTCCTTGAGGATCCTTTAGCTCAAAACTAAATTCTGGGTGGATATATGGATTCTCCTATCCAATGTATTTCCAATTACTACTTTCTTTCTCAATTCTTACCAATGAGAAGAAAGTTATAGGCAATTGAATATTTCCAATTTACCCCTTTTGTGCACCTTTCACCCTAGTGTAGATAATCTCAAACACCCATGTTTTCCACTTACAAAGGTAAATATGTCGGCAACCAAGGAAATGTTTCTAATATATACGGATAATACTAATGACAGGGAATCCATAACAACTCTCAAATTTTCAACTTGGTTCTCTAGTCAAAATATGTAGCAATCTGGAAATGACAACTTTGTCCATTTTCACTTTCTTTGGCTTAGAAATTGTAGCCATGTCAATACATTCTTACACCAAATCCTTTGGGATTTTGACTGAATCTCAATTGGGTATGTTCATGACTAGGTTTTGAGAAATCTATCCAATTTTCACCTTCATCCATGCCCTAAGTTTTTAGTTAGAGCATGTTGAAGTTTTCATTGTTTTCCCTTTTTATCATTAAAAGCTACAAGAATCCTCTCTTCCATCCTGCACAATTTTAGGTACCCAGATACCAAATCTGGCTCCATATTTGTCTTCTATGTTCCACAAGATTTTTGTATATTTCTTCTATGCCCCAAAATGACTTATGAGCAAAGAGGTATGCCCTCTAGAAGTAAATTGGTACTGAAAATATACCTTGCACTATTTAGGTTGTAACTTCCTCATACAAACTTTGTTTTACTCATGGGATATCCCGTTGGAAATATTTCACTAAGATCTTTCATTTGAGAAGAAAAAACTTGTGTGGTGCTTTAGACACTTGCAATTTCGTGAGAATCGACCTCCTAAAAATGTTGTTTAGTGCCTCAAAATGCCCCTGCAACATTATGACCTTCAAAACCACTATAATATTCTAGAAATTTGACTAATTGATATCAACAGAACTTTGGATCTGGAATTATAGGTCCACATGGAACACTGAGGTGATGCCATGTCATCCCCTTGGTCATTATGGCCTTGCCTCATTATCCCCCGTCTTCTTCTTTCTCTCCTTCCTCTCCTTTTTTCCTTACCTTTATCACGTTTTATAAATAATAAAAATAATTTTATTCACGGTCCCACCCGTAATGGTTGTCCACCTGGAATTCTTCTGACCTTGGATGGGGAAAAGTTACCACCTTGTTTGGAATACTTCCACATGGTTCCCCCTCATTGGTCGTGGGGATGGGAAGGTCCCATCCTGTGCCCCTTTTCCCTTCGGTGCAGAAACTCGTCCCCACCCCATATCTAATGGTGGAGGTTGGGGAACAATTGATGACCTACAATGATTTTTCATCGTCAACTTGAGTGAGGGTTAACAACCCTCCATAATATGATACCCAAAATCTCTTGCGATAGATGGCACTTTTCTATTGGCTTCACATCACCAAATAATTTTGGAAAAACACCTTAATACCCATGCGATATCGCTTATGGTATCGATCAATACAACCTCGCCTATTTTGGCACCCACATCAGCTTCGGGCCCACCACCGCACACTGCATACCCTCAACCTTGCCACCGTGGACCTACCACCATGGCAATCCACACCACCAATTCCATGTGACCCACTACGTGGTATTCACGTCATGCTAATGTCATGTACAGAAAATTATCCAAATTTTCCAAAATTCATAATTCCGCAAATTTTTCAAAAATGTCTATTTTCAAAAATTTCTGCCAAGGTCTCCATGAAACTCTGTGATTAGCTTATCATGGCCAATTTTGGTCCTATGCAAGTCAATTCGACCTATGCACCTGAAATTTGACACTCCCATGTCGAATTCTCAATGAATTTCACTTTAGAAATTGGGGCATTTTCCCAATTTTTCCATGGATATCCTGTAAATCTCAAATTCGACCAATCAAAGGCCAAAAAACACTCGTTCAAAGGTTAAAATTGGGGATTTTTAATCCATGAACTCAATTTTCGCCGAAATTTCCAGCAAATTCCCAAAATTTCCCTTGGAAACTTTTAACAAACATAGAGCATAATTTCTCTACAATTTTAATCTGCAATTCCAACTTCTACATGTGGGTTTTGGCCCATGTAGGCTCAAAGTTTGAAATCGAAGCTCTGATACCATAATGTAACGTACCTAGACGCCAAGTTGATTCATGTTACTACAAAAAGCGACTTAGCATAACTTGATATTGTTTAAAAATCTACATGCACATAACATGCCAACTAACTCATGCAACTATAACATAATATTTACCCATGAATCCAACTATTCAAGCAATGAGGAAACACACATAATTCATATAAACAATTTTCACAACCAAATAAACATAATAACATAACAAAGAATTTATCTGTTGATAATTAACCAACTAGTTGTGTACAAAGGATGAACCTCCCAGCCATAGAATTTTTTGTTCATTTTTTTCCAATGGTAGACCACCCTCGAACTGAGGCTATGAGTCAACAAGGATATCCGACCCTCCTAGTTGATCAATCTCCACACACAACAACCCAAAAACCCAGGATCTACTATGTTCCTCAAAACCTACACAACCCAAGGAATGAGATCTCCCTTCACTATACACAGTTCCATGAGCCTTCCCACTTCCCTCTAGGGATCTAGTGCACCTGGTGGACTAGGAACCTCCCAACTACTCCGGGAGTGCTCACAACAACCTTCACAAGGTTCTAGAGCCATTTCCTCTACAGGAAAATGCACTACATGCTTACAGTTTGTTTTATAGGCACACCGACCATATTTCCAGCATAAACACAGCCTAATAATGGCTCCCTTCAAGCACAACATGGTTGGTGCTCTTACCAACACTCTGATCCTCTCTTTCTACCCAAAATCTGCATGTAAAAACTTGTCTCTCTTGGTCATACAAATTTCATTTTTCTCAATCCAGTTGGTTGCTCATTCTGCCCAATGTTGATTTTATTTCAACCCCATTCTCCCCAATAACTACGGGATGTGACTCCTCACACCCACTCTCTTACATGAATTTAATGATTAGCTTTTGGGAACAGTCAACCACAAATAGAAGGTTATACATAATGATAATAAAATTCAGGAATGTGGGTTGGATTAATACCCATGAATAAAATCCCCCTTGGACCCCTCTTTCTTGTGGAATCATAGCCTCCCATTGTTTTCATCCCTCTCGTATTGCAGCCAATGATTATCATCTTGATTTATCATTTTGATGTTCTTAATATACAATTTATTCCCTGACCATATTAATCAATATGGGCTCTTTTCCCCAATCATATCGGCTCACCAGCCTAATTCACATTTATGCAATTACATTACAATTTGCGGGGAATAAATTTGGGAATGTTACAACGCCTACCTGAAGAGAGGATTCATGCTTTGTGATCTTCCCCTACAAACCCCTCTTCTTCATTTGATTAGTTTATTTGTTCTAAATACATGTGCATGAGTGTTTGCAGGTGAATGGCACGAGTATCCATTCCCTCCATTTCGATTTTAAAATTTAAATCCACCAACTTTAATTAAATTCGATCATCTAGAGTAGAAGCCAACTTACTATCCATACTTGGGAAGTGGGAGTCGGAAAACGATAATGGAGGCATGGGTTAGCGACGTTTACTTTAGGGAGGTTGTCAGAAAGATGGAGTGAAGTTGTTGGATGTTGTAGCAACTGGAATATGTACGAAAACGGGTGACGATGAGACGATCATATTTAATGGATGTCCATCAAGCATCCGACTGGACTATATAGCCATGTGAGTATCGATAGCCATAATTATGTACAAACTTAGCATCAACATCATAGCTACTATCTGAATTTTGATTTGCATCATCAATTAACGAGAGTCTTGTTTATACAATTTATAGCATTGTCATAACTGCCAGCACAACTTCCAATGATTCTTCTCATTGTGACCATCAACATTGTGTTGATGGTTAAAGTGGTTATTGGAATCTTTGCATTTATGTGCAATCACAACTATGTTCTCACCTTTGCTTCGTCTTTCCACATTTCTTGGTTTCATATTGTTGTTCCATTTGTTTCAAACGACTTAATACCACCATTGAACAAATGACTTAATTCTACAATGATAAAATATTCCTCCACTCTCATACTTCTTCAACGTCCTCTACTTGGGTCCAGTGGAATCAACATGTACCACTATTCTCTTCAAACTTCGTTTTGTTCTTAACTAGTCTCTTCTCCAAGTGAATGTCTTCAAACTTCCAAATTAATCCCATGGATTCTACTCATTTCGTTATATTTTAATTTTCTTTGTGGAGAGCACAATCGTTGAGACCAAATGGTTATACCCACTATGAAATTACCAACTTCATTGTGTTCCCTCATGCAATGGTGCCACCGTGAAACAACAACGACACTTACAAGTTGAGGCCTCACAATTCACGTGGGTCACATGCCACACGTTGTTTCCAAATCGCCCCTACTTCCCCCGTTGAAGTAACAATGGACCTAATCCAATGGCTTAACACCTATATTCTTAGTAGATGTGCTCACCATTTATCGTTGATTAATTAAATGATGCGTGGGACCCTCCCTATGAAAGAAAGAAAGAAAGTATTTTTAACGTCCATGAGGCTAAAAATAGCCTATGGGACAGATTTTTTTTCCATATGGATTTTGTATTTAGCTCTTTTCCTGTGAAGTTTTACAATAACCGCTCCCAGCTTCTCGACAAACTCTTCACTGAATAGATTATCCCAAGAACTAGCTGCCAGAATACCTGTATAATTTTCCATGCTGTCTTTTAAGGCTTTACATTCTAAAATGAAATGTTTTTTTGTTTCCACTTTTCCGAAAGAGCACAAAATACATAATCTTTCCTCCCACATTTATTTTGGCCTTTTCCAGCACCCTGTTTCACAACGGAGTTGATGAGAATTAGTCCTTAATTGAGCAATAAGAATTTTAGATCTCCAAGAAATATTGGCCCCTATGTATGCCTTTTGTCGATGGTTATGAGTGGGGTTAAACTCTTCAATGTAGTACTTCTTCTTTCTCCATAGCTCTTTCTCCCTAGCTTTCTCCCAAGTACGTTTGTGGAACTTATCCATAACAAAAAAATTTATCTCCTTACTGTTTGTAGGACACATGCTCAAGCAAATGCCCCATTTACTAAACCATTTGTTATTTTTCCACATCCAAGTCTTCTTTCTTTTGCACAATCTGTCACTAAACACAACCTTAGGCCATCTACCCTCTTCCATTTGCTCAATTTTTTTCAAATACCTTATGACTCGCACCATAGCAATTGCTTCAATAGGAGCAATCCCTATTTCACTTAATAGGATAGCATAAGGGACTACACTTTTAATTTTGAATTTGTTTGTAATCAAACACTTCTAAATTTTCTCAATTTGTTTCCACTACATCTCGGTTGTGTTGTTGGCCCACAGTTCACAATCGTAGAGAATCATCGGAATCACTAGAAGCCCAAAAAGAGTTAGAGTGGTTTTCCAGTCCCACAACTCTGCCTCTCTACACCTGTTTTGAAAATCATAAAATGCTTTCCAACTCCCTAAAGTTCTTTTCTTTCTACAACCATCCCAACTTAAATTTCTGTTGAAGTCAATTCCGAGGTATTTGTAGTCTGCAACTTCTTCCAAAATGTTGCATTCAAAGTAGAATTTATGTTGGTTATGCTTTCTTTTGTTAGAGAAAACCACTACTTTCGTTTTACTAATATTGACTTACATCCTCGCCCTTCTACAAAAATGCTCAAGGGAACATAAGTGCTCTTGCAAACCAAGAGCTGATTTAGCAATCAATATAAGGTCATCTGCGTACAAAAGAAGCCTTATAACAAACTTGCCCAAATGGATACTGTCACCCCCTTGCGAGTTTAGCCACTCTTCAAGCTTGTCAATATGTAACCCAAAAAGGGTAGGAGACAATGGGCAACCTTGCTTGACCCCGATATCGCTTCTAAAACTTTCAGAAATGCATGTTGAAGTTCTAATTATGACTTTCACCTCTTCATACAACTTATGCACAACTTCTCTCAAATGCCTGGGAACCCCGAGTTCCTCTATTCTACCCCAAAGCTTATCCCTATGAACCGTGTCAAAGGCTTTTCTAAAATCAACAAAGCAGCAAAAAACTTCTTCATTTTTTTTCCAAACTTTTTCAATGATGTGCCTTAAAGTTATGCAATGATCAACTGTGGAGTGTTTAGGTCTAAAACCTGCTTACCCTTTAGCATGTTTATCTCTTTCTTCTGCCCACTTGCTGATTTTCTTTTCTAACATGTTGCCAAATAACTTTGCAAACAAGGGGTTTATCATCATGGTTCTATAATTGGAGGGATTATTGACGTCACCACTCTTGAAAAGAGGTATTGCCATACTAGTTGTCCAATCTGTGGGGAACCCCTGTTGTATGATGTTGTTGAAATTTTTTGTGATGTGAGGTGGAAGAATTGTAAGCCCCACTTTAGATACTCTGC
>SNQJ01S0031715.1:124390-136957 GCA_010110895.2 Picea sitchensis
TATAGCATAGAAAAACCTCAAGAAAAGTACTCAACGCCTTGAAAAAGAGATAATTTCAGATAATAAGCCTCTTCGAGGGGGCAACCTCCTTTTACCCCACTTAAATGTTCAAGTACAAGATGATTCAAAATGAATATGTCTCCCTTGTATATATAGGAGACTAGGAGGTATAATTACAAATAATGGCCTAAAGCCGACATAATTAAAATAACATCACTAATCTAAATTACAACTAATTGCCTAAAGCCGACATAAATAAAATAGCATTACTAATCTAATATGCCCCAATTAAGGGGTAATGAGCCAATATTAGGGCTTAACAATTAGTTTCACTACTGTACCTTGTGAGTAAATCAATCCTTTAAAAATAACACTTAATCTAAAATACATTAGACTTTCATGTTTGTAGGGTTCACAAACTAGTTTAGGGTTTTAGGGCCTTGAATTAGGTTTGGAGAGGAAACTCTTCAAGGCCATTAAATAAAACATTGGAGTCTAAGTTAGAGAGTGCTTAAGTCCATTGTCGTAAAATTTAGTTGGGACCCCCCTCTAACATAGGGGATAAACATGAGTTCGCATGAGGAAAGGAAACAGAGATAACCCATCTAAAGCCAGACTAAATGTAGTGGGGAACATATATTGAGGGTTTGTCTTGGGAATAATACCGATTGCATTTGCCTACAGAGCTTCATGGACCTCGAATCTGTTTGAGATCCTCTGTTGTATTCCAAACCATTTTCTTTCGATACCCTTGATAGGCTTCATACTTGTTATCCTTCTCATTATGATATGCCTGATTATCGACTGTACCCGCTTGGTGACTGACTACGATTTGGAAACCTAGTTGCCCATATTTCAAGGGACTTACATGAGTGATTGTGGGGGTATACCACTATACCTGAGGCATACATCGGATCACGCTTCATAGAGTATACCGGGAGGGTGCTTCTATGTTCGAGTTACACTTGCACCGGTTAGTTTCTCTAGTGTTGATTGGCGTAATTGTCCTTCCTACTAGATAGTCGACTACTTGATTTATCTTTAGGAAAAAATTTAGTGTGTGCTTGGTGTTCAAATGCTAGTTAAGCATTACTGTGTCAATTGATCATTTCACAAAGTGGAAGATCAATAACTCCATTGGTCGCGAAGGCTTCAAATCCTGTCGTCGGTTACATTGGAGCCACCTTCACCACCGTTACGATGAAGACTTGACCAAGAAGGGTCGTTCAAAGAGAATGAGCCGCAGGAAACTGTGTCTGAGCCTACTCCGTGAGGAGACTATTTGGCTCCAGAGGAAACCACCATTCTTGATCTTGAGGCAGAGTCTCTCAGGCCAGCTAACCCTCTGATTACTGGCTTTTCAATGCCAATCTTGATTCAAGTTGTCCCTCTTGAGGTGACACCTTCTGAGCACCAACTAGTCCTACAAGCGACAATGGAAGAGAATGCTAATACTTTGTTTGGGAGTCCTCATGCTCTCGTTATGACTACTACTGTAGGGGGAATCCTACCTCCTCTCCCATCTTCGCCAATCAGGACCACAGTGGTCTCGACCCCCTCAACTTTGGGCAGTGGTATGATACCGTTATCGACTTCGACCATCGCTCTGTTTACTCAAAGTGTGACGGGCCCTCCCTTCTCGTATGTGATGCCTGACTTTGATTCAAACTCGGTTCTTACTTACTCTACCTTACATACCATGGGTCTGGGGGTAGGGAGCTCAAATGATCCCATGCAAGGGTTAACTAGGGGAACTTCTATCCCTTTTAATGCTATCCCTTACGGTGGGGGTCATATACCTCCTCTGTCCCCTTCGCTTAGTGGTGCTTTTCAGCAGCCAATCAAGCCAAATGATAATTATAGATTGTTTGGTGGAGGCAGTTTAGGACCTTCATCTTATACAACGCTGGTGGGATCTATGTCGTTCTCTTTGTTTGATGCATTTGGGAACAATTATTTTTCTTTGGTTGTTGTCTTGGCTAGGGGAAACCCTGGTTTTGGTCAATAGAACCCGGTGCAAGGTATTATTCCTTCATACGGAGTGTCGATTGGAGTTTTCTCCACACAGGGTCTTTGAAATCACTGGCAGGGATTAGTTCCTTTGCAAGGGATGTCAGTCGGGGGAAACCCCTTCCATACTCAATGGAACCCCAGTCAAGGCTCTGTACCCATGCTCTTCAGATCAGCTGGGGGCATCCCCTTCCAAAGTCCTTGGAACACAATGCAGGGAGAAATCCCCACACAAGATATGTCGTCCAATTATGAGAGTTAGTCAATGATAACACAACAGACACAGTTACCCTATGTTGTTCAAGGCCATGGTTTTTACCAAAACCATGGCTAACAATCCAAAATTTCCTGGCAACCTAGTACCAGTCAAACTCCAGGACCCTCTTTTCTTATAAATAGTTCACAACCGAAAATACCGTTTCTGACAACACTACATCTGCCAGACTTGTCGAGATTACTGAATGACCCAATTTTTCACGATCTGCATTAGTGCCCCATGGAGACTAAGTTTCCCTCAGATATCCCGAAATTTGAAGGCAAGCCTAGCGAGGATCTAGATAATCATGTGACGAATTTTCATTTATGGTGCTCATCAAACTCACTGAGGAATGACTTCGTCCAGTTGCACATTTTTCAACGCACCCTTACAAGGAGTGTCAAAAATGGTATATTGAGCTCGAACGCTTGAGGTACTCTTACTTCAACGACTTGGCAATGATTTTCTTGAACCATTTCCAGTTACCTATGAGATACGATGATGACACCGAATTGCTGGCCAACTTTGAGCAAACCAAGGACGACCACATCTTAGATCATCTCTGAGAATGGCGACGTTGTAAGAGATTAATTAAGGTTCAGGTCCCTCCTTCTTTCTTTCTTGAGTGGTTCCTAAAGTATTTGGTGCCCTGCGTATCCAAGGATGTATCAAATTCCAGAGTGTTTTCAGAAGAGGAGGCGATTATGAGAGCGTTGCAACTTGAACTGATCTACTCTTAGTCCGACATGCTCTACGAGATTTTTCCAGATGCACTGGAGTCTATTCTCGATAAGGCCAAGAAAAATTATGGACCCCATGTCGATGGTATGGTGGGATGAATGCAAAAAAATTCCACAGACATGTTGTCGAATCAGTTGATACAATTGTCGATACAAAAGACTGTGGCCATCCAAACTTTGAGTTCGGTTGTTCTCCCTACCCAGACGTCGGATGTACACAGTGTGGAATCAACGAACCCTAAGTCAAAACAATAGACTGAGGGAAAGAAGAAACAACAGAAAAATAAGGGTAAAGGGGATAAAAAGGCTACCAATAATGTTGGCGGGGAAAAACGGAGAAGAAGAAGTCGAAGTATCTGTGTAACCTTTGCATGGAAGACCACCTAACTCATTGGTTCCCTCGGCTTGCAGAAGCTCAAAGTTTATTGGCATAGAAACAACCTGTTGTGCTGACGAACCCTTTTCCACAAGGGAAAAACATGGCTCAGGCTTCAACATCCTCGGGAGTAGCAGGGGGCAGTCAGGGACCCCCCACGCTTACCAACAACAACCCGGTCACAAATATTTACATGATGAATTTCGAAGCTAATATAGTGACCAAGGCCTGAGATTATGGAATGTCAGAATCTACCAAGAAGGGAAAAGAAGCCATGAACCCACCAACTCCTCTACAAATTGAGAGGCGACAAGTGAAACGATGACTCGCATCCCAAAAGGTGTGTTTAAGAAGGCTTCTCATAATCCAAATGCGAGTGCCGCCTAGAAATACTCCATTGTGGAATATTTCACACATAAACCTTGCACGATGTCTAGTTTGGAAGTCCTCCAGAGTTTCCCTTCACAGAGAAAATATTTGTTATCCTCCTTGGGATCGACAGAGACTTGTAACCCAGTAGCGATCATTTTTATCCAACCGACTTAAAACCCTGTCTTCCTTACCACATTGTGTTTCATATAGTAGTGGCTTACACCATGGAATACTTTACTCGAAACATTTTCCGTACAGTGGTTGATGAGGGTGCCTCGACTTGCATGATTTCGTTGGCATGTTGGAAGGCCATTGGCTAGCCTGAGTTGTCTCTGTCCCCTACATTGCCTACGACATTTGACAGACGATCGTTCATACCACATGGAATCATTCCTTCCTTCCTCATGTTGGGAGGAAAAACCATGTGTGTTGAAGTTGAAGTGGTCGATGCGCCTCTCGAATACAACCTGTTGTTAGGAAGAAGTTGGAATTTTGTGATGCATGCAGTGGTTTCTACAGTTTTTCGGGTCTTGTGTTTTTCGCACGAGGGCCAAATTGTGACCATTGACCAATTATCCTTCTCTCATCTTGACCCTTCATCCAGGGATTTCATAGTCCCAATGATTGATAATCCGCAACCTGGCATTTTCAAATTAGGTGATGGCTTGTTTCCGTCATTGATGGGAAATTTTGATTACCCGCCACCTTCTGGCAATGTCAAGCTTATATCGGTTGTTCCCGACTATCCTAGGGCTGCAATTATACAAGTGTCATCATTTTGAATGAGCTACTTTAATGATCTATGGAATCTACCTTCCCCATCGACCTCGATGGAAGGGATAGGGAATCCTGACATGGCCATGCCCTTATCTGCGGCTGAGGTTATGTACAACATTGTCCAACAGACTTCGGCCAACCCCGATCTGACTCCCCCACATGAGTTATATCCAGATCTCGAGCCTATTTGGGCTCAAGGTTCTCTTGCCACTCAATATCCTTTAGAATTGGTCTTACCCTCTGACGAGGCCATTCTTGAGGCATTGACTGGTCCCGATAGACCTTGGGATGATCTACATCATAGATCTTACTTCCTTCCTGAGTTAAGGAGAATAGAGGCAGGAGAATTTGTTTCGATCGTGAATGGAGATAAATATTGTCCTATCAATACTCTGGCTATGTACAAATTTTATGCCGAGGGTAACATGGAAATTATCACTACAATGATTCCCATAGATATCTCCAAAACCCATAGCGTTGTGGACAATGTTTTTGTCGGAGCAGACTGCTCCCCCAAAGAGATTCGAACTTACACTGAGTTATTCAAGGACTTTTGCAACGTTTTTTCCTAGTCTTATTAGGAAATGCCAGGCATTGAGCCACAAATTGTCGAGCATGAAATTACGAATTATCCTGATGCCAAACCGGTCTGACGGAAGCTTCATCCAATAATTCCTCGAAAAGCAGCAACAATTAAGGCAGAAGTAGAAAAAATGTCAAAGCCGGTTTTATCTACCATGTACAGTTGACAGAATGGGTGTCAAACCCAATTTCGATTAACAAGAAACATGGCATTATTCACATGTGCATGGACTTCCGTTTTTTGAATAAGTCCTGTCTGAAAGACAATTTTCCCACCCCGTTCATCGATTAGTTTGTCTATGAATGCACTGGCTGCAAGGCCTTTTCATTCATGGATGGTTTCTCAGGATACAATCAGATTCAAATCAAACCCGAGGACCAACATAAAACAACTTTTATCTATCCTTGGGGAATGTTTGCGTATCATAAGATGAATTTTGTCCTGAAGAATGTTAAAGCCACCTTTCAACAAGCCATGTCGTTTTCTTTTCATGACCTTATACACATAGTCGAAGCGTATCTTGATGATATAGCATCATGCTCTCGCAAGAGATTTGATCATTCTGCTCTTCTTCGACTAATACTCGAACAATGTCGCTACTATCGGATTCACTTGAATCCTAATAAGTGCAGTTTCTACATGAAGTCAGGTCATCTCTTAGGTTTTATGTTTTCGACAACAGGGATCATGGTCAATCCTCTCAAGGTTGAGGCGATAGTTCAATTGCCTCCCCTGTGCACGATACCCCAGCTTTAGAGCTTACAGGGGAAAGCCAATTTTCTTCGTTGTTTTGTCATGAATTACGCCGAGATCACTAAAGGGTTTATGTGTCTCTTGAAAAAGGGAGTCCCATTCGGTTGGGATGAAGCTGCTCAATGCTCCTTTGAAGCATTGAAACATGCCTTGACGTCTGCCCCTCTACTTCGACCTCCTGATTACAACAAATATTTCTTGTTGTATTTGGCTACTGCAGAGTCGACCATCAACATGGTCTTGGTTCAAGAATATGATATTCTCAAAGAGCATGCTATATATTACCTTAGTCGAGGCCTGGTTGGGCTAGAACTCAACTATTCTCACATTGCTAAGCTTTCTTTGGTGACATTTCATGTTGTCCAATGGTTTCGTCACTACATTTTGCTTCGCAAGACCACTTTCATTGTTGTTGTGAACCCTTTTCATTATGTGTTAACACGATGGGTCATTGGCAGAAAGATCACTAGATGGATAGTCATCTTACAGGAGTTTGACTTGGACTTTCTTTCTACAAAATCCAAAAATTCATTGGTCTTTTCCGAACTCATTTCGAAACTTCCGGTCGATTCTACTGATATCATGCCGGAAGAATCACCTATCAAATGAGATATTTTTCTAATTGCATCTTCGGACCCCTGGTATGGAGATATACTGGTCTATCTCCAGACTTTAAAGTGCCCTGCTTCTGCTTCCCGTGACGAGCGTCGACGCATTCAACATTAGGCACAAAATTATCTTATACTCGATGACACTTTGTATCGTCGAGGCGTGGATTTCATTCTTCCTCGATGTCTTATCCATGAAGAAGAATAGCTTGTTTTGAACAACTGTCACACTAGAACATGTGGCGGTCATTTTTCCGGGTTGGAAACAACCCAAAATATTATATGTGCAGGTTACTTCTAGCCCTCGTTAATCAAGAATTGCGTTGAGGTAGTTAAGAAGTGCCACCCATGCCAGATCTTCTGTTGGAAGATGCGGGCACATCCTTCTCCCATTTTTCCTGTCATTTTTGTTAGTCCTTTCACCAAGTGGGGGATTAACTTCACTACATGCCACCTGGCTTCATTCAAGGGTCATCGTTACATCATTGTAGCATTAGACTACTTCACAAAGTGGGTCAAAGTTATGCCAACTATCACACACCCACTACGACAACCTAGATGTTTCATCTTTTCTTCAAGGGACAAAATCCTTGAGACTTCTATGGGCCTAGCGCAGACCATCCCTTCCCTTATCCTCCTCCAAGCGACCACAAACTGGCCTTAGTGCAAGCGCCTTTCGCAGCTCGCGAGTTGGGAGTCAAGGCTCTCAACTCCTCTTTCTCCAAATGTCGATACCCAAGATGCGATACGGGTGGGGCTCCTTCCTCACTAGTGCCTATTACATATAACCGTAGGCTAGGCTAAACACTAGCACTATTCCCAGCTCGCAACCTCAAGAGTTGGAGTGTTGAGCCCTCATGCTCTTCCTTTGCAATTCCCCGATACGCGATAGGTCAACGTTACGTGGAATCTGCCAAAGCGACGCGTACATACCACTTGTCTCCTCCGCTGTACTCTCCTTATGAGCCATGTCGCTACTACCCGTCGCACGAGACCTTGGCTCTCGGCGTCTCGCGACCTTAGTGATCAAGGTGAAACTTATGCATCCTTTGAAACCCCGAGCCACGATAAGTCAACAATGGGTTGACTCTTTCCCAGGCGACAAGTGTCCACCACCGGTCACCCACTTCCTAGGCTAAATATTAGTGCTACTCGCATCTCGCGACTTCACGAGTTGGAGCGTTGAGCCCTCGTGCTCCTCCTTCGCAAATCCTTGAGATACGATAAGTCAATAATGACTTGACTCTTTCCCAGGCGACAAGTGTCCACCACCAGTCACCTACTTCCACCTTTCTCTGGGCGCTTGTTGTTACGCCACCTGTCAACCATGTGGTCCCCACATAATGGAGGTGCCACGTGTTCACACGAGCCCTTGATGCTCGGCACTTCATGACTTTTGCAGTCAAAAAGAGATTCTTTCAACCTTTGAACCCCCGATACGGGATACCACGCGGAGGTTCTGATCCAACAGTTCTCCTGTGGCTTGGATCCAACGACCATGATCATGTCACGATCTCACAAATCGTGAGTTTGTGCAGTCCTACCCTTGACCACCCCAAGTCGCGAGTCATCGAAATGCTACTCTCCTGCATGTGCAAAGGCTAAGATCGACGGTATAGAGCTTCGTCAGATCCTTGGATCTACGGTCCTGGATCCCATCACTACTTGTGAAGGATGAAAGTGTCGAGGTGTTAACCCCTGCGCTCCTTCTCTAGATCGTTCGGTCTTGACAGATCTAGGGTATTTTCGGAAGGATTCTGACCGTTCGTCTACCAAACAATAGGGTATTCTCTCTTTCTATAATTATACTCGCTATCCCTTCTGAGCTTGAATTACGAAATTCAACCTCTCGGAGCTCCAAAATCCCACGACTCCGAGACCTTAGATACCTACTCTTCCTTGCATAAGGTTTCCAGACCTGGATCGCATGAACCTTCAGATGATTCTTGGGCAATTGTCCCTGATCTTAGTCAAGTCTATGGGTAAAGGTTCGGTACGGTTTCAAGGTTTATGGGGTAATCCCCTGGGAAGAGTACTCCCGAGAAGCCTTCCCAAAACATTACGAGAGTCAAGCAAACAAGACGATTCTCGGTGGAGAGAATTCATGCCCCAAACTTAATCATTTGTACAAAAACTAACTATGGCATGTAAGTATACACATGCATCCATTATTTCCAATCTAAAACACCAGGCAATCATTCCACACATAAATTATTATGGGCATATAAACATAAGCATGTATTCATGATATTCAATTCAAAATACAAGGCATAAAACACTTATCAGATCTAGAAAGCATGATGCAACTGCTGAGAGGGGTGCTCATTTCCACCCAACTGTAGGCTTAGTGACTCCAAACGAATTTACCACTAGCCACCCCCGAGCTAGACCATGATGCTTTGAGGTTCAGTCTCCTACTTCTAGCTCAATAGAAGTCAAGGAAGAAGGTTACTCTCCTTCTCCTATGTTCAGAACTCCCTGCATTTCCAGGGTTTCTCCAGTTCTCTTCCGCGATCCCCATCACACACGCTCTCTCCCTCTATCTTCCCTCTACCTTTTTTCTCTGCAAGATTACGTGTGGAATTATTTTCGTCGTCCGTGGTCAAGTCTGAGAGCTTTTACGAATGGGCGGTTCACCCCCATCTCCTCATTAACTCTTGAGGAGCCTCCCCACCTACCAATCTGACGGGAAATCCATTCCAGGTCGGAGAGTTGCTTTGGTCTTTGAGAAAGTAAAAACCAGTATGGTACTGACTTAGTGGAAGTTAACACAACCATTCCAGGTCCCTTCCACCACCTCTCATTATCCATCGTGGTCTCTTTTAGCACATCCCCCTCCCAGAAGTCATGCAACACATATTCATAACATAATTTACAATCATCGACCTTTTATACAAAGGTCCGTCAAATCAAACATTCACATCTTTGAGTTTGCCATAGTTCTTGGCCAATATAGTTATTTTTATAGACTGGGGGAAACAGGGTGTTACAATTCCCTCCCCCTTTAANTATAGACTGGGGGAAACAGGGTGTTACAATTCCCTCCCCCTTAAAGGAAAATCGTCCTCGATGTTCTATCTATCAATATGACGTGTTTGTATAGAAGTAAACAAAATCGGATATGCCTGTTTCATGGAATCTTCCATTTCCCACGTAGCCTCATCTGGGCCAAAATGTTTCCACTGCACCTTGACCTGTGCAATGGCTTGGTTCCTGAGTGGGGTTTCCTTTTTGTCTAGTATGCATTTAGGTTATGGTAGGAATTCTCCCTCCGATTCCACCTAGATCACAGACTAGTCAATTATATGATTATAATCGTGTACATATTTCTTCAATAATGAAACATGGAAAACATTATGTGCTTTTACTGTGGAAGGAAGTGCTAGCCTATAGGCTACAGGTCCCACTCTATCTAGAACTTCAAAGGGTCCACACTAGCGATGTGCCAACTTGGCACAATCTCCCATCCTCAGGGAACTCTTCCTGGGCCTAACTCTGAGATATACGTGGTCTCCCATCTTGAATTCTCTTGGAGTTCTCTTTCAGTCGACGTAACTTTTCTGTCTGTTCTGAGCGACCTTTAGATTTTGTTTTATCTGAGTCACTTATTGTTCCATTTATTTCAACATGTCGGGTCCAATAGTAACTATGTTCACAAGATTACTCCAACTGACTGGAGTGTTGCACGGTCTACCATAGAGGACTTCAAAAGGGCTCATCTTCAGGGATTCTTGGTAGCCATTGTTGTAGGCGAATTCCACCAGTGGCAGGTAATCTTCCCACTTTTGGGGTTGATGCATTACATGCATCCTTAGCATGTATTCTAATATTTGGTTCACTCTTTCCGTCTGTCCATCAGTTTGAGGATGATAGGCTATGCTAAATAGTAATTTGGTCTCCAGACCAACCATCAAGGATTTCCAAAAGTTGGAAGTGAATTTCATGTCTCTGTCAGACACGATCTCTTTAGGCATACCATGTAGTCTGAATATCTCCTTCATGAATACGTTGGTGATGTCTATTTCCTTGCAAGTTGACTTGATGGGGATAAAATGAGCGGACTTGCTCAATTTATCCACCATTACCATGATGGCATCATTCTGTTTGGTCGAGGTTGGTAATCCAGTGATGAAATCCATGGAGATGGTTTCCCATTTCCATTCTGGGATTGGTAGAGGTTGTAATAATCCTGCTGGGTGTCGGTGTTTTGCTTTAACGTGTTGGAATTCTATGCATTTGGCTAAGTACTCATCTATGTCTTTCTTCAATCCAGGCCAATAGAATTGTTTCCTGGTGGCTGTGATCATCTTTTGGTATCCTAGATGACCATATGGTATTTTATGTAGTTCATCCATTATGAACCTCTTCAAGTCATCACAATATGGAATATACTATCTGTTTCTGTAAGTTTGTAGACCTCCATCTATCATCTGGTAGCCTTCATACTTTATCCCTGTGGGTTCTTCCTCTGGGTACGAGGTCACGGTCTGGAAGAATGTGTTTGTTTCTTGTGCATTCCTAACTCTTTCCTTGTCATTCATCTCGCAGGTGCTCACCATTGCCAGGTGAATCGTTTTCATACTTCTGCTAAGGGCATCGACCACCTTATTTTCCTTTCCTTTAACATGTTTGATTTCAAAATCAAATTCCCTAAGGAGGGCCATCCACCTAGCTTGTCTGGCATTGAAATTTGGTTGGTCAAATAGATATTGCAATCCACAATGGTCCATCATAAGTACAAATTTCCTTCCCAGGAGGTAATGCCTCCACATTTTTAAGGCGTGCACTATAGCGGCCAGCTCTAGATCATGGGTCACATAGTTGACTTCGTGCTCATTCAATTTTCGGGATTCATAGTAGACTACACTTCTTCCTTGCAGAAGGACTCCTCCGAGCCCTTCGTTGTAGACATCTGTGCACATGAGGAAGTCAGCTTCGGGATCGACGATCTTCAACACGGGTGCGTGGGTCAGTAGATGTTTTAGGGATTGAAATCTTTCTTCAGATTCTTGTGTCTACGTGAATTTAGCTCCCTTCTTCTGGAGGGCAATGATTGGACAACCAATCTTGGAGAATCCTTTTATAAATCTCCTATAGTATCCTGCTAAGCCCATAAAGGATATGATATCTGAAACGTCCTTTGGGGTAGGCCATTCCATGATAGACCTGATCTTGTCAGGGTCTACTGCTACTCCTTTTTCAGATATGACATGGCCCAAGTAATATATTTGCTTCTGGAAAAAGTTGCACTTGCTAAATGTGGAATAGAGATGATGTTCTCTTAGCACTTGAAGCACAAGTCTAAGATGTTCTTCATGTTCCTCCCTATTCTTGGAGTAAATTAATATATTGTCAAGAAAAACTAGTACAAATTTGTCTAGGAATTTGTTGAGCACATTGTTCATCAAGCACATAAAAGTGGTCGGGGCATTGGTTAATCCAAATGGTACTACCACAAACTCATAATGACCATATCTCGTCCTAAAGGAAGTTTTGTGGATGTGTTCACCCTTGATTCAGACTTGATGGTATCCGGATCTCAACTCAATCTTTGAGAAGATGGAAGCACCTCCCAATTGATCAAACAGGTTATCGATCCTAGGTAAGGGGTACTTTTTCTTTATGGTTACCTTATTGAGTTGTCTATTATCTATGCACAGTTGGAGGGTACCATCTTTCTTCTTTACAAACAGAACTGGTGCTCCCCATGCAGACACGCTGGGCCAGATATAGCCTTTGTCCATCCTTTATTTTAGTTTTAATTTAAGCTCAACTAGCTTGGGTGTGCTCATCCTGTAGGGTGTCCTAGACACTGGCACCGCTCCTAGTGCAAGTTCTATCGAGAAGTCAATGTCCCTTCTCGGAGGTAGACCCGGTACCTCTTCCGAAAATACATCTCTATATTCTCTTAGTGTGGGGTGGTATTTGAGGCTTGGTTTGTCATCTTCAACTGATTCCAACACCTGTATCGCATAAAGTGGACATCCCTTTCTACAATACTTTCTCATTTGAAGGGCTGATATTCATCTCACCGAGACAGGTTTTTGGATCCATCGAAGGGTTATCCTTCTTCCTTCTTCACCTACACATTC
>SNQJ01S0031716.1:14649-29246 GCA_010110895.2 Picea sitchensis
AAAAAAACACTCATAATAAGACAAAAAAAAATTATACGAAAAAATAAAAACAATTTAAATATTAAAATTAAAATAGACAAATAAATTAAAAAAAAAAATATCTAACTAAAACACAATATTTAAAAAAGAAAATTTAATGCAACAAAATTAAAAAATCCAATAAAATTTTAAAATTTAAATACATTACAAACATTTCAAAAAATGAATAGAAGTTTAAATTTTAAATTTATTTTAAACTGTTTTTTTAATTATAAAATTATAAATATATTATGAACATTTAAAAAAATTAACCAAAAAAAATTACATCTTAAAATTTTTAAAAATAAAACAAATTAAAAATTAAAAATTAATATTTAATAATTAAAAAAAATCTGGCTATTGGGCACCCAAGAACCCCATCTTTTTTTAATTATTAAATTGAAATTTTTGAATTCTGAATTTGTGTTTTATTTAATTTAATTTTTAAGTTATAATTTGTTTTTTTTAATATTTTTTTAAATGTTTACATATTTAAAATTTTATTATTAATTTAAAAAAAAATAATGTTTATAATAAATTTAAAATTTAAAATTTAAACTTTTATTGATTTAAAAAAAATTGTAATGTATTTAAAATTTAAAATTTTATTGGATTTTTTAATTTGTTGTTTTAATTTTTTTCGTTAATGTTTAATTTTTTAAAAAATATTGCGTTTTAGTTATATATACATTTCTAATTTATTTGTTTTAATTTTATTTGTTATTTGTTATTTTTATTTTTTTATATAAAAAAATGTCTTTTATGAGTTTTGTTTTTTTATGGTTTTCTTTTTTTTTAATAATTTTTTTTTCTTTAAAAAAGAGGAATTTGTTTACATGTGTTTTTGTTTTCCAATTTAATTATTTTCTTAATGTAAATTATTTAAAAAATACAATTAGTCAATACATAAATTATCAAGTAATAACATTGTTAGATTTAGGAGTCCATTTTTAGTGTTTTATTTAGGGCAGAGCTAATGGTCAATGCCACAATTTCAATTATGTCATAGTTTTAACTCCCCCCAAAAACGTGGTGCTACTGGTAGAACCACTTTTCAATTCAAGGGTCAATTTCAAGGTTATGTTAGCAATGTCAAGGGTGTGATTTGAAATAAGTTGCAAATTTAAGCACCTCCCCAAAAAATGGTGTTACCGATAGAATCACTTTTTGACTCAAGGGTCAATTTTAGGGTTCTATTTGCAATGTCAAGGGTTCGATTTCGAACAAGTTGCAATTTCAACCACCTCCCCAAAAATGGTGCTACTGGTAGCACCACTTTTTGAAATAGGGGTAAAAATAGCCACTCTAGAAAAAGCAAGAACTATGGAGAGTTCTCATTAAGTTGATAACTATCTTACATCAAAATACTTGATAATCCACAACTTAATGACTCACACAACAATTCCAACCAACAAATCCATTTTCCCCTAAACCCACACATCGGTTGGACAAAAAATCTCAAAGTTGTGGCTCTAGGAACTTCAACTACCAAAATGGAGTCTTCATTTTCTTATGTACAAATGTACATTTAATTTTCTTCAAAATTTTCAAAACTTTGTGGGTAGGCTTCCTGCATGGCTTTATGTAGTCTTTGGACCGTAATAGGTCCATTCAACTTTTACCAAGACGATGGCATTGCTCCTGAGCATTTTGAATTTCCAGTCCAGGATGCGCACTAGCTCCACCCAAAAATCCCCTTCGTGTTCCACCTTCCACTTCAATCATGTGGGATTGATAGTCTTCTAGTCTATTGTCCAAAGATGCATAGATCCTTAGCGTGATTTTTCCAATGTCCTCTACTCTCTCCTCTTTCTTGATGTTATGCAAAGTCTTCATTTTATGTCCCCAGTGAGGATAATATTTATACTTGTGATCTCCTTCACATCCCCAACACTTTATGGGTTGTTGTCTTAGCCTCTTTCCTAAAGACTTTATCATTATCTAATGACCTTTAGATGACTTTCCTTGTTGATATGATTGGGATCTATTTCTTATGAAAGGTAGCTTGAATACTTTCTTCCTTTGATCCATCTTGCATTTATTTTTGTCATCTCAGGCCTTTAGGAAATATGTCCTAACTCTATTCTTCTCATGTAGATACTTATCCTTTCTTATGGCTTCTTCTAAATTCTTGGGCTAATCAAACTAAATTTATCCTTGTAAAAATATGGAAGTCCACTCAGAAACCTCTGAATTTTAACCTTCTCATCTCTGATGAAGCTCACATACCTAAGAAGTTCCAAGAACTTTCTCTCATATTCATCCACAGTCATGTTCCCAAGTTTGAGTTCAAATAAATCTTGCATCTTCTTGTCATAAAATTGCTCCCAAAAGTATTGTTGCTTAAAATATTTCTTGAACTTATTCCAAGAAATTATTTTCTCATCAAGGTGCTTAACCTGCTTCATCTGGTCCCACCACATAGATTCCTTTCCTTGAAGGTGGCACGATACAATTCTGGCTTATACATTTGATGAGTAATTATGTAACTGGAAATATTTCCTCATTCCCAGTAGCCATGCTTCTGCATCTTCTCCTTTCTTGTTCTCTCCATCAAATGATGGTGGATTTATTTTCCTCAGTTCCCCTTGCAAGCTATCTGACCCAAGTCTCCTTATCTGATGTCTGACAGGAGATATACTTGGGATGCTTTCTTACCTTGAACGTGCATACGCTTTTCTAGTTGTGTTACATGGGGAATGATGACATTTATTCCTACTAATACTCCTTGATTGTCTATATCCTCCATGATCATCCCTTCTTTCATGAAACCTAGAAACTTCCACTTTCCTAGAACTAGCTTCTTTCCTTGTGCATAAATATTTGTTGACTTTCTTATGTATCATATTCAGGATTTGGAGTATCTCCTCTTGAGATTTCATGATTCTTTCTTTATCGGCTCTATAGCTTTGCACTTCTTTTTGCAGGATTCTCACAGTTATAGGCTCATGCCTGTCTTTTCTCCCATTAGACTCAGTCAAAGCATTTTCTAGGCTGACAAGAAGACCAATGATTTCTTCTTCATGGATGTAAGACCATTTTTCATCATCCATATATCTATTTCTCATATAGGAACTAAGGTCTGGATCTTTAATTTTGCAAGAATGTGCATGTAATAATTTCTATTAGAATTAAGCATATTGAAAAATATTTATTAATTAGATTATAGGTCATTCTTCATTTCAAATTATGAAGAACATTAATGCACTATTCTATAATTTTATTCATTAAATGCATTCTTCTCTGCAATAGATCTCCAATAGATGTACTTATGCCTCATTCTAATTTCTAAGCGGAAAGTTATAACATTCACAAACTGCAATTTCCACTTTCTCACTGCTGCATAATTAATTTATTATTTTCTGAGAATATTTTAGCACCCAATTCAAAATTATGAGAGGGTAGATATCTTCTCCTCCTAAATATCGTTCTAATGGTTATTCACTTGTTTAAATCAAATATCTGATATGAAAGTTATGGTCCAAAGAATTTTAGGCGATTTTACCCAATTTATCCATGTACACTATCCTTGGTACACTATCCTCTCATGTGTTTTTATTGTCTAGAAATGTCATTAAGGGCCTCAAAATCACCCTTCAAGTTAGTGACCTTCAAAAACCACAAAAAAAATCACATAAAATTGAATGTTTTACTATGTTAACAACCCTTAAATACAAGTCAATGATTTCAAATCACATGGAATATAAGTCATTCATCCACACTCCATCATCCATCGAACATCAACATTCTCCTTTGGGAGTGCACATCATATACCTCAAATTGTCGATCTGATCGTCGATCATCAACCCATTCCCCCAACAAACGATTCATAACACCTTGTTAAACCATCCGACCTGACCATCGACCATTAACCATCGATGATCCCCATTGGAAAATGAAACTACTCACCAATTCGACTGACTGAACCATTGGATGTCAACTAATCCTATTGACTAAAAAAAAAATCTCTTCAATTCAACCCTCGACCATTGACTGCTTCTGTGCTTACGTGGAAATTGTTGATGTGCCATGACACATGGATGATGATGTGGCATGATATGTCATCCTAAAGTGTCAAATTGGATGATGTTTCATGAGATGTGTATGGTGATGTGGCATGACACATCATCATGCTCTTTCATTCATCATCCATCGACCATTTCTCTTGGATGACCCAAACAACTCATCGAATCGGTCTACGCTCAACCATCGAACCATCAAATCATCGACCATTCCATTTCACATTTGAAAAAACTTCACTAAATTTGTTGATGCCCAACCATCCGCCCATTGGCCATTTCTATTGCGCATTTGAAAAAACTTTGTCAAAATTGATCGACGCCCGACCATCGACGCATCAACCCATCGATGACTTTGGAGACCAAAACACTTAGAAATTTTTGACTGAATCCTCAATTAATATCAACCATTGATCTATCATTAAAAATGATAGTTGTCATTGATATATCAAATTCATCCAACCCTACCGATGCCCGACCATCGGCCATCGACCATCAAACATGTATTTTGACCAAACCAAACTTTTCACCATTTTAGTCGATGCGACCATCGGTCATCAATGATTTCTTTTGGAGAATTTACACACTTAGAAATTTTTGACAAAAACTTAGGATGAACCTAAGCCATCAAACTATTATTCAAAACGATCTTGGTCAACAATTATGTTCCATTCTCTTTATGATAGAAATGAATGCATGACGTCTATTTGATCCATTCCCCTAATCGCCGAAATGAATCTTCTAAGTCGATTTACAAAACCTTTCAAATGACCGAAACCTTATGAATTTTTAAAATTATCATAACGAATCTCGGTCATCAAACTCGAGATCAAACATGATCTCAATAGTTGATTCACCGAACTCTGTTCAACGCTACAACGACCAGTAAAACTCAAATTTTTACCTTCCAGGTCAAAATTAACTCTTCTACTTTGCATATTTACTTCATTAAACCATACTTTGATGGTTGTGAGGTAAATATGACTTGAATTTGCTCATGTATTTGGGGATTTCACTCTAAGTTTTCTTTGTTTTCCCCCAAGTTCATTGTAAACAAATTTGTAACAACGAATTTTACCCAAATTTGCATTGGCTCTTGGCCCATACGGGTCCATTGTTGAACGAGTAGCTCTAATACCATATTGTAATGTACCTAGCCTCAACTGGTTCATGTCACTACTAAAATAACTCAATAATTTTTTTTTATACTAAATCTAAATGCGGAAAATAATGCAGCATGAAATTCAAGTTCGTTCAACTATCCATACTCAATAAATAAATAAATATAATTACTCTTACTATGCACAGTAGCAACTAAATACACACAACAACATTCAACCACATAAACATGGATTTAAATGCATCATTCTTCTCACAACAAGTAATAATAATAATCAAATATATTTCAGAGTGAATTGCACATCGACTATATCAATATTATACATGCATAAACACAAAAAAGTACAACACTTATTTTATAAAATGTGCAACCTGTTGTAGAGGATGAACATTCCTCCCAACTGTAGACTTGTTCCATTTGTCAACATCAAGACACCCCTGAGCTAGGGATATGAATCCACAAGAGATGGTGGTCCCTAAGGTTGGTTAATGTCCCCCCTCTTATAGTAAAAAAGCATAGCTAATTCCAGTCCACCAGCTCTCTTCCCCTCAACCTGTAAAAACCAAGGGATTGAATCCCCCTTCACTGCTCATAGTCCCTCAAGAATTTCCACTCCCTTCTAGGGCTTCCAAGACATGTTGGATAGGAATTTCACTTGCTGGGACTTCAGGAATTCTACAACTGCAACACAAATTCTCCCAACAACCAAAACATGTGCTTCCTTGATGAATTTAAAACAACTCACTACTCCTAGGCATGCAACCTCTTTCTCCATGATATTACAACTCCAAAAAGAATCCAAACATGACCACAATAGATTCCTTCAAGCTTTGGCACACATAAGTCCATTCTTGGCCATAAAACGCCATGTGAAAACTACTCTCCATGCAAAAATCTGAATGAATAATTTTGGTCCCCTACCCATACGAATTTCCTCCCTCTCTCTTTCTTGATTGACTTGAACTCTTCCTCAAGCTAATTGTACTCATCCCCCATGCTCTCAATAACTATGGAAAGTGACTCTCACACCAACCCTCTTACATGAATTCAATGATTGGGCTCTAGCACACCCAACAACTAATGGAAGGTTCATGGTAAGGATAATTTAGATGGAAACAAGAAACGGGTCTTGGTTTAATAGATATGGGTAACTCTCCCTTTTGGACCCCTTCCCTCTCTTGTGGATATTTATCCCTCAAATATTTGTCCATGTCCATTTTCATCTAGAAATATGTTTTATCCATTATATTCAATTTACATCATTTTCATATTACATTGTTTTGGTTGTCGGCCACATACTACATTTACAATGTACATCACTAGTTTGGGGTTTGAAAATGGGGATGTTACAGTGTGTGTATGTGTGGTGGGGGGGAGATATGTAACATACATATATAGAGGTTTCTTTATCTACATAATAAAGTGCAATTGATGTTTCTTCCATTACTTGTGTATACTTCCATGAGTCTCTATGTGTGATTGTATATGATGATATAATATGTGTTTCTCTATATAAGGATCTACCCGTAACTTCTTGTACTTTATCTCAAAATACAACATTGGTTCCATTGTTTGTAGTTTTGAACTCAGGAATGCATAACGAAAAAGGAACATAGATATTGTTAACTTTGGAAGACATATGTGAATGGTGGGAGCACAAAATTAATAATTATATTAAAAATTACGCAAGAAGGAATCGACTGATGATTGTAGAAGTGTGTACACAGTTCTTCTTAGAAACACATGAACAATTCATGGAATCTATTCCAAAAGAACTGTTCCAATATATCAACCAATATCCTAATGCACAAACTCACTCCAAATGAAAAATTTGTGCAAAAACTAATAAACAGTGAAAGATAAAATATGAAGGAGTGGTTTGAAATAATCGCCAAAGATTACATCGAAGAATAGGATATTGAAGATAAAGAGTCAGTCAAAACTATAAAAAATAAATTATATATTGAATTTCATGATGGGTTCTTCTACACCATCCCATCCTTGCTTCATAAATTCCCATTAAACAAAGGAGTCGGAGACATCGTCAAATATCGACCCCTTTTGGCCAATCCTCCTCCAAATTCAAATTAGCAAGAAAAGAAAGAAGAGTGGGAAGAATTCTTTGAAGCCAATTGTAAAAACACAAGAGAAGCCTAGGATTATTTTTTGAAGAAATGAAAAAAACCACAATGAGAAACACCACTGAACTAAACTAAGTTGGGATGGTGATGGGGGGTCTGGCAATCTGTGAGATGGTATAGATCAAGTTGAATTGAAAAAAATATGAAAATGTTTGAAGTCGAGAGGAAGATAGTTTAAGAAAGAGAGAATTATACACATCAAACACATAAATATAAACCTTCAACTAATATCCAAATATTGGAGTGGGATAAAAGGAAAAAATGATGATAAGAGTTACGAAATGAAAGGGATCTTAGAATTCCAAATAGGAAACCTACCAAGGTGCAACAGTTTTTTGGAGCATCCCTTGAGATAACATTGATGGCTCTTGGGGGAAGTGAAATATTACAAGTGAGTATAACAGTCGGTAGTTCCTAGCAAGTTGATAGTATGGATATTGATGACTCAAGACCCACGATTCGACCTTCTCTCGTAATAATCTCTATTTCGTGCATTGTAGACTTCCTCCAATAGAGACTTCCTGTGGATAATCAATCCCCAAAGGTATCATGCTGAACTAATAATGATAGTCATATAAGAGACACATTTTTAATTGAATCGCAAGAGAATATTAAAAATTGATCAGAGGATATTCTCCACATAAGATACCTCAAAGACTCCACCCCCTATCGAATCTACTTCTTGAATATTCCAAATCAACAGATAGTGAAAATGAATCGACTCAAACCTTGAGAGGATGATTCGTAGAACATATTGAAAAATGTTGTCAAGTATATGATATAATCCCAAGCGAATAACAAACACAATTAGCAATAGAATACACTCCAACTGAAGACCAATGAAAGATTGTATTAGTCGATTCAAACACTCATATTTTGACTGCACTTCGATATAGGGCCCTCACCTGGTTCATGAAATTCATAGATAATTAACAATGATCGAAGGAAGAGATAAAACATATCTTCCTCACATTTTTTAAAGCACAATATTTCAACCACTTGGTTGGGAAAAAATTGAAAGAAATTAAAAAGAGTCTGGTAGAAACTATCTATGATTATGATAAAATATTCAAGGATCTGCTAATTCATATTCTATATGTAATAGAAGAAAGATTACTAGTAAAATGGTATGTCACAGGACTATTACAGAAAGTTCAATCCCCACTACAAAAATACGGCATCCACTCGTGTGAAGAAGCATTGAAAAAAAACCAGTGCACATAAACAGACGATGAAGGAGCATCGACTTCATCAATAATTGAAAAAATATTGGAAGAAAATATTAAAAAATATACAACAATCGATAAAAAAAAAACATGTCGATTTCATGAAATGAACTCTGGTGCACCATTTTCTCCAGTGAGGGACACATAAAAGACTATTGTAAATTTAATTATGCACTAGATCCAAAAGCATGACACATTTAAAGAAAAATGTTTTGTGACATCTATGAGGCCATAACAAATCACACAATAATGGATTTCCCACATAACCTAAGGAATTTCCTATGAAAATGGTGCCATATTTGTGAGTAAAATAATCATTCCATACAAGAATGTTGGTTAAATGGAAAAAATAAAATGAATATCCATTCGGCATATCATACACATACGATCAAACATAATTTCAATCAAGGGAATAAAAATGGTTATAGAGGTTGAGGTTGTGGGGGTTATCAAGGTTAAGGTGGATATCAAAGAGGACGAGTAAAACCAAGTAGTAGACGTGGTAGAGGCCATTATTATTTCTTTAATTTCTAGAAGGAATACCACATAAGCCTTGATTTACCAATAAAGGATATAATTGATCTCAAGTCCTCCAATATATGTGGTGGGAGACCATTCACTAGAATATTGTCTGATTGTATTAGAAAAAGTGATGAAAAAGAGGAATGTGAATCTCTTTCATATAGTTTCCAAGAATGACATTATACAATCCAAAAATTTCCATGTAGTAACACGATCAGAAGTGGGTGAAGACATATACCTAGATCTACTATCCCAAAAAAGGGTATGTACATATCCCAATCAAGAGCATGGAGAATGAATAATGCAGGAAGCAGTGAAGTTTTTCAAGAATATGCACCAAGACAAATCAAATGGAAACAAGGTAGGACAATTATGTATTTCAGACACTACCCTAGAAGAATTTTTCAAACTATTAAAATAAAAGAAGTAAGATGATCGCCTCATTGACTTACTAAGCATCCTAAGAGAATACAAAGAGGATCAAACACCAGTTAAAAATCTTCGATGGTTGTCCTAGGAAAGGAATACAAGAGACTTTGACCCATAATTCAACCTAGAAATTGACGGTCATATGATCAAATAAGTCGTAGCCGAATTATGTTCGCAATTAAATATCATCCTCAGAAAAATGGGTTCGACTTGGAAAAACCCTACTACATCCAACAATGAATTTCTTAAAACTAGAAGATCAAAGGTTCATTGAACCAATTTCCATGCTTAAAAGTTTTCTAACATCCATAATGGGGATTCAAACAAGAGTTGACTTTGAAGTAATTAATCTAGTTGAAGGCATTCCCACATATCCTGCACTAGTTGGAAGACCATGGGGTCAAAATATGATGGCTACAATCTCAATTGAAAGGGATACAATTAAAATAAAAGGTATCAATTGAAAAATCATAATACCATTGGAGCCAAAAGAAAGGAAACCTTGGGTCAAAACATGGGATGAAGCCCAGGAGGCCTGATGCTTGTACCAAGTAATGAATGAAAAAAAAATACAATGTCAATCCTATTAGTGAAGGAGAATTATTAGTCAAATAACCATTGTCAATAGGGCATAATTCTGATAAAAAAAATATAATTGGAAAATGGAGAACTATGAATCTCAAGATAAACAATGTTGGTCGATAGACGAAATCCCAATAAAGCGATCAAGATCATGATTTTAAGTACAAGTTTTCCCTATTGTGCTTGAGAAAAAGATAAAACAAACACCAACACTCATCTTGACTAAAACACAAATGAGATCCCCCCTATGGTTTAGTGAAATAAATTCCTCGATGACTCATGTCAACGAAGTATCTAAATCAGTCGAAGAACAAGGGAGGGTGTAGAGTTTAGTAGAATCCTTCACCAGATAGGCAGCCCGATGGTGGGAAACCCATGCACTATGATTGCAAACGTGGAACACTACTACAATATACTTCATAGAATGATTTGGCAGAATTTTTTTTCCAGAGAATGTCGACATCCCAAATTTCAAACCTGGGTTCAACCTAATCGCTCACATTCATCAATGTGAAAATGAGCGGAGAAGAGTAGGATACAAGGATGAAAGGGTATGTCCACACATGTTTCCAAATACTCTAGATGACATACCACATAAATGGTATAAGTTTGAAGAATCATGTGGGCACACATTCAAATGGAATGAAATCAAAGAAAATTTCATCAGATATTTTGAATTCATCCCCAAGGAGGCACATTTGCGAGAGGCCGCAAAAGAAATAATTTTTTTTCTTGAAAACACATATCCCAATGAAATCCAGAAGAGAGGAAAAGACAAAGTCGACATGGGATCAAATTCAACTTGTAATTTTGTGTCGGCACAAAATCCAAATAGCATAACGACTCANATAGAATAGACATGGAAAACATAAGTTCTCCAGGGAAAAATTTTCAATAAAAGAAACATCATCCTGGAGTAAACAATGGTGACCAAGGAAGAAAAGGAAGATACAAAAAAACTCAACTTACCCCCAAGTTATAATGACATTGTAGAAGGAGAATGAAAACTAGATTAATCTAAAGCACCAAAGTGGATGGACACATAAATCAAAACTAAGGAGTTTGAAATCTCAATAGATGGTCAATCAAAAATGGAAAGAATAGGTCACTATTGGTCTGAAAAACAAACCACATAGATAGTTGACCTATTGTGAAAATATTAGGAGGTTTTTTCACGTGATTATAAATATATGAAAGGGCTAGTGCAAGAGATGGGGGAGATGAAAATATACCTCATCATGGAGGGAAATACCATCAAAAAGCGGCCATACTAGTTGACACACAAGTATAATCCCATAATCCAAAAAGAGATGGAATAAATGTTAGATGGTGGCATCATACACCCTATCGACAAGTCAAAATGGGAAATTTTGATGGTCGTACAACCCAAAAACAACGAATCAAAAAATATTAGAATATGTGTCAACTTTCGAGGGTTGAAAAAAATTACAGTAACTGATCCATTCATGATGTCATTCACCAATGAAATCATTACTAAATTCACGAGACACAAATGCTATTATTTCACAGATGGTTTCTTGGGCTACAACCAAGTACCTATAGCAAAACAAGCTCAAGGGAAAACAAAATTTGTTTATGAGTTTGGGTCATATTCATATACAGTAATGTCATTTGGGCTCAAGAATGATCCAACAATATTTTGTTAGATAGTGGTCAAAATGTTTCAGGAATACATTTACAAAACAATGGATGTGTAATTTAATGAATGTACCATTTATAACCTGCTGAAAGATCACATTCAATGGTTATGAATGATGTTGGAAACATGCAGAAAAATTCATTTATCTCTACATATCAAAAAATGCATATTTTCCACACCCATAGACATTTTGTTGGGTCACATTGTATGTAAATATGGAATCAAGGTCGACATGGAAAAGTTCAAAGTTATTCTTGACTTGAAACCACCAATCAATCAGAATCAAATCAAAATATTCCTTGGACATACTAGATATTATAAAAAAATTATTTGACATTCCTCCGAAATGACCTTCCCAATCAACAAGTTGTTGGAAAGAAGTCGAGTTCCAATGGAGCCAAAAATGAAATGAATCTTTGAGCTCTTAAAAATAAAATTGGTAGAAGCACTTATATTAAGATTTCTATACTAATCATGAAAGTTCCATGTCCATGTTAATGCATCAAATGTTGTTGTCAGTTCATTCCTAGCCGAGCCATACGACGACATGGTCGATCAGCCAAATGCATACACCAATTGTTGAAGAAGCATGAGGATCTATCCATTATTTTCACCCTTCAAAAGTTATGACATTACTTACTAAAAAGCCATTTATTTTATTCATGGCCCATTAGGCACTCAAGTACCTAGTAAATAAATCAATCCATCAAGGGAAAATTTGTCGATGGATACTAATTTTCCAAGAGTTTTAATTTGAAGTAGTAGTCCGACCAGGAAAAAATAATGCCAGTTGAGACCACCTATCCCGACTTGAGATAGGCTAAAATTTGACTGGGATAGAAGACGACTTACCAGATGCACATCTATTTTGATTTGAAACTCCCCCAAGGAACTTGAAGAAATGAAAATTATTTTAGAAGAAGAGAAAGATCCTAAAGATCTCCCAACTAACCAAAAAAAATATCCTAGCATTGAAAGTAGCACCATTCACTCTCATGGATGGATATCTCTATAATATAGGCATCAAAAATATTCTGTGAAGATGCACATTTGAACATGAATGAGAGGATATAATCAACGAACCACGTGCAAGCCCTACATGAGTTCATTTCCAAGACGACATGACAACCATACATATCCTTCAAGTAGGTATTTGGTGGTCGAACATAGACAAGGACTATCGAGAATAGGTGAAGAAGTGTGATAAATGTTAGAGGATGGGTCTACCCTTGTGGAAAAATGAAATGCCTTTACATTTGGTAAATCCTAGTTTACCATTTGAGATTCGGGTTATCGACTTCATTGATCCCTTCCCAAAAAGAGCCAAAATAACTGGGGACAAATACATTATCTAAGCATTCGAATATCTAACTAAATGGGCAGAATCAAAACTAGTCGAAAACTACACAAAAGAAAGTCTAACAACCAAATTCATCTATGAAAATATAGTAATCGGATTCAACTATTCTTTAACATTAATTAATTATCAAGGAATGCATTTTTTCAATGGAATAATTGAAGTGTTACTCAAAAATTTCATGATCAACCACAGGAATATGATTTCCTATCATCCACGGGCCAATGGAGTTGTTGAGTCTTTAAATAAAACATTCCATAAAGATATAAAAAAAAATATGGACTCAACAAGGAGGATTGGGATGATAAGGTCCTAATATTTTTGCGGGATTATAGAACAATATACAAAATATTGATTGGTCAAATGCAGGGATGATTTTAAGGATGGAAATTTATATTAAAATGTAGAAACATGGGCTAATCTTACTATTCCTTAATATGAAAAATGTAAAATGTTTAGCGATAGTTTTGTAAAAATATTCAAATTTCTAAGGATTTTATATACTTTCTATAAATTTTTGGCATTTTTAAAGGTAAAATAAATTTATTCTATAGAATTTGGGCTTGGCGACTCCTTTTTTGGGAAAAACTATGGAAAATTAGCCCATTTCTGAAATTTATCCCCTAAAATCATCTATGGTCAAATGCCATTTAAGCTTGTATATCGTCAAGAATATGTAATTCCACTACACTTTTGTGCAAATGTAGGAGGAATAACATCCATCCTTGAATTAGACCATATTCTCAATACACGACAATGCTTCTACCAGTTGAACCAACTAGAGGAAGAAAGGATGCTTGCAAAGAAGCATCAAGAGATGAAAAAGAACCAAAACAAATCTTGGCATGATCGACACATAAAAAATAAAGACATCAATGCAAGAGATTTGGTACCACTATATGACAGTCGGATAAAGGGAAAGCCATGAAAACTAAAATTTGCTTGGTTGGGTCCTTATGTGGTTGAGGAAATTTGACCTTCGGGAACAATACAACTAAGGACTTTGAAAGGGAACCCCTTTCAGAAATTAGTTAATGGGGCCTATGTAAAGAAATACAATACATAGCAGTCTCATGACCTGTTTGTGAAAACCTCTTCAGGGATGCCAGTGGGATCTGATTAGGTAAAAACCCCTTTGAGGCATACTAGGTCAAAGTCACGAATAAAATAAAGAATAAAGAAAATAAAATAAATTAAGATAATCAATAAAAGTAAAACAAAGATTAAGAAAAACAAAAAAGGAATTAAGAAAGAAATAAACAAGTCGGTTATCAGAATTAGGTACGAAATTGTTTGATGATTACAAGCTATATGACTGACTCGGACCACAAAAATAATTCATTCAATTATATCATACTTAAACATTAGAAGAGAACAAAGCCCTTGGGAATCACTAAAGTCATTCATAGAAGAAAAGAATATACCCATAACAAGTTCAACACCAAGGAAATACCTACGCCATCTCTTAAACAAATGAACTAGTTAATCCAGTGAAAGAGATGTACTCAAATAAGCTGGACATG
>SNQJ01S0031716.1:32429-49306 GCA_010110895.2 Picea sitchensis
ATTTAGTTTACAGTATTTTACTATGGTAGGTGAAATATAATTCAATCTTTTTCCAGGGTCTATTAAAATGGATAATTTTTTTTGGTTAATCATACCTTAAACACCATGGAAAACTAATCATCAGCTTACCAATTCTCCAAGGAAGCATTAATTTTATGTGTACATCTAGCCATGTCGTTAACTTTCGTTGTTTCTTGAATGTTGTGCACTATCAAATTCTTTTTTTTATTTAAAGGACAATATCTATACAAATGAGGTTCTTTGCAACCCCAACATTGCAATGGTAGTAAAGTTTTTTTTTTTACCAAATATGTTGGTTTGCTACTATTCTAGACTGATACACTTTGTTGATGTCCACTGAATTTGTTTCTCCTAATCAAGGCACTATGTGAATGATGGAATGGTTTCTTAAACTATTTCTTCCCAGGATCAAACTTGTCCCTATTCCTATTCTTCCATGATTTTGTATTCTTAGACCCCTGTTTAAATTGGGTGTAACATAACTTAGTGTGTCTTATTATTTTATCCATTGTCTTAGGATTAAGGAACTCAATTTTATCCTTGTATGCTTGTGGCATACAAATCATAAATCATTGAACCTTTGCCTTTTCTTCCCTAAGGTAAGGCACATATCTCATCAAATTTACAAACTTCGTAACAAAATATTTGATAGTCATCTATCCTAACTTGAGGTCATGAAATTCCTTGTATTTTTCATCAAAGTATCTATATGTTAAACATTTATTTTTAAAGCACTTTTTGAATGCGTTCCACTTTAGTTCATTGATCCTAATTTTGTTCATTGTTTTAGTCTCTTTCCACTATATGGAATATTTACCATTCAGTTGGTGCACATCCAGCCTAGCCCTCATATTTCCTGGATAATTGTAGATCTGAAAATATTTTCCCATATTCAGAAGCCAAGCTTCTGCTCTCTCTTCAAACTCACCGTTGAAACTAGGTGATCTAATCTTTTTGAATTCACCATAAAATTTGTTATCACGCCACTTTATTTTCTTGGTTTTGAGTGTCATATTTTGTAAAGTACTATTTTCAGAGCTATTCTCACTAATTTCTTCATTCAACAACTTTGTTTTGTCACTAAACATTGGGTGTTCTTTACATTTGTGAGATTTGCCATTGGAAATTTCTATCTTAGTGTCATTAGAGGTTTATCCTACATTCTTATTTTGTTTTATTTCAGTCATATTCTTAAGTAGGATTTCATTTAACTCTTCATGTTCCTTACCAGCCTTTAGTAACTTTTCATTATTTGCTTTGATGCTCTGTAATTCTTTCTTTATGCTATACATAGTTTCCAACAATCCCAAAGAGTTATCTTGAAGTTGTTCACTATTCAGTTCCACATACATGTGTGGTCCACTTGGTGTTGATTTACCAGGTTCTTCAACCATAACACCTTGTTTTTGTTTATGATATGTGAAAAACATGATTGGCGTCAATATTTTTGTTTAACAATTTTTAACAGTTGCATATATTAGTATATTTATAAGAACAATGTTTTTGTTTGTTTTGAGCCCATAAGTCCATAGTGTTTGATCCATGCTCTGATACCCTTTGTAATGTCTCCACTATCACCATATATATTTTTAATTTCCATACTTATTCTTGTATTTGTACTACTATATATAGAAATCTCATTGTCGTTTACATGCTAGTTACCAACAATTCTCTGTTATATATTTAAAGACGTCATCGTGTCACCATGACAGGTTGAAGACTCCTTTACCAAATTTTAATTTGCGCTAGATCTGCTATTATTATGGTTGTGACCATTAGGTGGAATTACTCTTTTTACATGTATACATTTACCCTTCTCTATTTGTTTAAGTACATTTTGTTTTGTGAATATAATTAAAGTAGACTTGCAAGATCTTAATCTAATATCACTTTAAGAATGGATTGTATATAGCATGGGTAAACAAACCACATTGTGCATACATATATAAATAATCCACGCTATATATAGGGTGGATTATTTATATATGTATGCACAATGTGGTTTGTTTACTCATGCTATAGACAGACCATTCTTAAAGTGATATTAGATTAAGATTTTTCGAGTCTACTTTAATTATATTCACAAAACAAAATGTACTTAAACAAATAGAGAAGGGTAAATGTATACCTGTAAAAAGAGTAATTCCACCTAATGGTGACAACCAAAATAATAATAATAATAGCATATCTGGCACAAATTAAAATTTGGTAAAGGAGTCTCCAACCTATCATGGTGACACCATGACATATTTAAATATGTAATAGAGAATTGTTCATAAGTAACATGTAAACGACAAAGATATTTCTATATATAGTAGTAAAAATACAAGAATAAGTATGGAAATTGAAAAAAAAAAAAAAGAGTTTATGGTGATAGTGGAGACATTATAAATGGTATCAGAGCATGGTTCAAACACTATGGCCTTATGGGTTCAAAACAAAAACAAAAAAATGTTTTTCTTATAAATATACTAGTATATACAACATTGGGAACCAAAGGTTGAGCCTCACCAAAGTCATACTATTGATATAATCGGGTACGTAGGTAACCATATGTATATGCTTCCTCTCTACTGCTCTTGAGCTCCTCGATTTTGAAATTATTTATGATCTTTCTCAGTAAACTTCCTTTCTATAACTGGAGCCATTGTGTTCTCAAGTCCAGAACGACTCTGTTATAACAATGTACAAACATTATTATTTTTTTATAAGATATGTTCCATTCTTAAATATGACCTGGGTTGTATTATATATATGTTGTTTACTTTACTTCTAATACTAAACTCATTGTACTTGACGACTTCCTTGTTTTGACTGATGTATTCCTTTGTGTTACTACTATTCTATCACGTCCATGGTTTATAACTGAAAAAAAGTTCTCATGACCACCATGGTGTCATGTGTAATCTTTTATTTAAGAGATTTTAACATTGTTTCTTGTAAAGAAGAACTCTGTTATGAAACCCATATATCATGTGTTCTCTACACTTAGATTATTAGTTTAGATCTCTATGCTAGATACTAGGGTTTTGTTCTCATTTACAGTTAAAGAAATCTTTTCAATACTTCCACTAGAACAATATCTCTTTCAAGACAAAACTATTTAGCTTTATCCCATGTTTTATATCAACAAAGTTTATGATGGTAAAGACTTTTGCTAATGTATGGCTCTAGCTTAGCTTGAATACAAAGGTTTCCCTTTATTTTATTTTTTAATTATGCAACAACATTGAATATTTGTCTATTATGCAAAAAGATCTTTGTTTGTATTACAACACAATATAATTTACTTGCGCAAATAGTTGTAAATAAATAATTTCTTATTTATTCATAGTAAATGTTCCTAATAAGAAGCAGTTTACAAATTTTACTAGTTTACTTGCAATATTTACCCACAATGTACCTTTCTATCATAGATACCATTTTGCTAAAAATTATTTAGTTGCTAACAATAAATAATATAAGAGACATAACATATATTTTCTTCTTCCTTGTAACCAGAATGAATCTTTGTCTCTATATACTACTCTAACAATTAATATTTAGTAACAATGGAAATTTAATCAAAAAGATAGGTTTATGAATCATACCTGAATATAGGTTTAGGACAAATTGAGGAGAGAATCTAGTTCCTCCCAACCATACACCAGAATAGTCAAGTTACTTTCTCCTGTCACCCCCGAGTCTAATTCATTATTTTATAGGGACTGAAAATTTCAATAACCTTTTCCAAGTAAACCAGAACTTGACTCTTTCTCAAAACCATCTACTTCAAATCCTACTCACAAGTACTCAGCAACATCCTCCCATATACTTGTTTCTCCTCTTGTGTTACCAAGAAGAATGAATAGCTTTCCTAAGTATTTTATTTCAAGTTAGCCTCATCCCTAATCCTAGGGAATCTTCTTGGACTAGCTATATGATAGCTTGTTCCCTCACATCCCACATCTTTGGGAGTAGGTTTACACTTGTCCTCCTGGAAAACATTTATTCTGGTGGGTTTTATCCCTTTTCACTCTCCCATGGAATAATGAATTACTCTTTTGTAATTATGTTCTCTAATCAATTTGTCTCAAGTTAAATAAAATAAATTAAAAATAATATTTACAAAAATATTTCTCATCATCCCTAAAATCAAAATATCAAAATAATTTTTAAATAGAGGGATATTACAATTGGAAATACATCCATAAGGCCATTGACTTCTCGAATTCTTGGATAAGATGTATTTTGTGTCTCACTTCATATACATTATTTTCGATCCTTATCAATCGATATCCCTCGGCAAAATTCTCTCCCTCTCATGGAATTCAGAAAGGTGATCCTCTTTCCCCTTTCCTCTTCATCCTAATGGAAGAAGGGCTAGGAATAACTCTTAAAGTTGTAGTAGCTTCTAAAAAACTTAGAGGACTCCATCTCTTTGGAGAATATCTATCGGTATTGCATCAACAATTTATGGATGAGATAATTCTCATGGGAACCCCTATAGTTTCGAAATATCAAGCCATCAAGCAAGTCCTCAGTGACTTCATGGAATCCTCTGGAACCTACATCAATCATTGTATGTCAAACATATTTTTCTTTAATACTCACATTGTTTTTCAAACTAACTTTTCTAGAATTTTGGGCTTCCAAAGATGCTCCCTTCCCTCAAAATATCTGGGAGCCCCTTTAGTGGATAATGCTCTAAAAAATTCTACCTGGGAAGACCTTTTGATCATAATTGAGCATAAACTATCCAACTAGACTTTTCACTCCATGAACTTTCCAAGTAGACTGGTTCTCCCAAAATATATGCTTCAAGAGATGCTTTTTTACCTAATATCATCTCTAGTAGATCTAAAATTTATCTTAAAAGAAATGTGGACCATTCAGCGATCCTTCCTTTGGGGAGAGGCCAAGAAGGAAAAAAAGTGGGCCTTAGTAAGTTGGGAGTAGGTATGTCACTGCAAATCAGCAAGAGGTTTCGGGCTTCGATACTCAAAAACACTTAGCTTGGTCTTGGGCAAAAAAACATGGTGGAGATGGATCTACAAAAAGAATCCATATGGGGGGGAATATGGAGAAGAAAATATAGTTCACACACTGAGAATCACAACTTAATGTTCTTAGAAGGTAAAAATCACTGGTTCACTTATTTGGAATGTAGCATGGAGCAACAAGCACATCATACATAAACATTGTTTTTGGGAAGTGAGGAATGGGAACCACACAATGTTCTGGGATGATGCCTGGAAGAAACTCCAAGCTTGGATAGATAAGGAAAACTTGCAACAACTCAGAGAAATAATGCTAAATCAAGACAGGAAGTGGATCACCTAGTAAAAGATAGAGGATATGGAGGATCAACATTGGCGTTCTTGGATTACAAAGGATAAATGGATCCCTCTAACCAAAGACTTATATTGATATTATTTGTGGCAGGAAATAACATCAAGGAAGATTCAAATCTGAAATGACTCAGAAAAACTTCATTGGGGCTACACACTAAAAGAAAACTTCAACCTCAAAGAAACCTACAACCTCATAGCAGGACACCCCAGCCATCCTTAGAAAGTAGTNAAAAATAATGGTAGAGGGTGACTCAATGGTCATTATTCAAATGCTAGGCAAATTGTTGCATGGTTAGACAATAAACAAAATATTTACAAGATGGAGGCTAGAACTAGGTCTTGAAAAAATTCAATCTCTTATCTCGCATATTGAAGTTATCATTCCTTTCCACACCTGATGCTCAACCAACAGTCTTGTGGATAGGATCACAAATGAAGTAATCATTAGACCTCACCAACAACTATATAGATGCTTGGATCGACAACTTGAATATTCTCTTCACGAGGCAAGTATTTCCCTGGAAACAAAAGGTTGTATGCCCCCATATGGGGTGTTAGTATGTCAACCCCCACAATGATCGATGCCACCTCATAACCTCATGGCTTGGGAGCCCATCAATCGATGATTGATGTGACTTGTGATGATGCCTCATTCCACATGTGAGAAAGTAGATTCTTGTCCCACAGAAGAGGCATTAATCCGACATTCAACTGCATCGCGAGATCAATTATGGTTGTGCAAGGGAAACTAATGGATAAGACTATGAGTAGTTTAATTATTGTTCCATCATCCTCTCGTTTGAATGAGCGTACCTTCACCAACATTCAATTGAAGGGAAATACCAGTTATGGATTCCATAGTGTCTGGTTCTTACACACATAGAACATTAGGAACATGCACAAGGCACGTGACAGGGCACAAGCTAATATTCATGATGATAATTTCAAAATATATAGAAGGTAAGTTTGGGCATGAATTTCAACAACTGCACTCTGTAAATATTCATGGGAGCTCTTGGACCCTCATCTAGCCTCCCTGGTCACTTTGGGTGTGCACCCATCCTGGTCGCTTTGGTTTATTCATCTCGATAGACCCTATGGCCAGATGTGGCCCGAGTAGATGAGGTTGATATCGTTGGAAATGGATCCCAATTCCTCATGCCTAACATGATGCCATGGTTGTCGCTAAGAGATTTCACTCCCACACCCCTTTTGAGATAAGAGCAGAATTGGAGTTGACCGAGGTGGATAAGAGACTAGATAGAACCTTAACCAATGATGATGTTAGGTACCAGATATATTATATTAAGTAGAAAACATAAATACTACAAAAAATACAAATGAAACAAGAAAAGGTAGAGAACCACAACACTAGAAATGATACCTTTATTGAAAGGAAGCAATGTTCACTTGCCTCTTCGAGGAGTAAACCTCCAACAAGGCAAAGCTATATTACAATAATTCTCAAGACAAATCTTTCACATTCCTTATAATCCTATTTATACTAAATATATCTTCAAAAGAGCAATCTAGAGGAAGATCTTTCTAGAAGAAGAAGCTTCTATTTAGTATTCTTATATTAGAATTGTTCACATTATTAACTAGCCCTTATTTATTAATAGCATCCTTTATTACATGGAAAATATATTATTCTACCTACGTGAGGGGTTAGGGAGGTTACGTCCCTAACATTCCCTCCCCCCTAAAAAATATCCTTAACCTCAAGGCTTGAGATGAGCAAATTGTTGCAGAATAGTAGTCGGCTTCCAGGTCCCATCTTCTGGTGGAGTATCCTTCCATTGAACTAAATCTTACTTCTTTACGGAGAAAATGCTTGCGTTGGTACAATACTTCTTGTGGCTACAACAAAATGGAACCTTATTCATAAAAATATAGTAGACTGGTATGGGTCTAGAACTTAGTTCCAATAACTTTCTTCAGGCATGAGACATGAAAAATAAGATGTAGCTTAAAGTGAATGGGAAAGGCTAACTAGTAGGCCACTGGCCCCACTCGTTTGATAATATTATAAGGACCATATAATTTGGGGGAAATTTTCTGACAGTGTTTGGCTTTGAGTGAATTTTTCTTTTCGGTTGGAGATGGACAAACAAATGGTCCCCTTTAGCAAATTGACATTTTGAATGACCCTAATCTACCTGTTGCTTCATGCATGATGCGGTTTTGAGCCAAGACCAAATTTTCTTTGAGATTACAAAGAATGGTCATGTGAAATATCATATGGTAGTCAACCTCCTGGACCTTGGAGACACCTAGCATGTATGGGATAACCGATGGTGGCCTTTGTTTGTAGACTTCTTCAAAGGGATTCATGCGAGTGGCAGTATCGTAAGACATGTTGTACCACCATTTAGGTAGGGGTAACCACTAAACCCACTGATTTTTTTTTCCTGATGAAAAATACCTAAAATATGTTTCCAAACACTTGTTGAATACTTCAGTTTGGCCATCATTTTGGGGATGATAGGTGGTGTTGAGATGAAATTGGGTTCCTTAGAGCCTGAATAATTCTTTCCAGAAATTGTTGGTAAAAGTAAGATCATGGTCATAAACAATAGAATGAGGTATGCCATGGAGTTTGAAGATATTATCCATAAAACATTGAGACACTATGGAGGTTGTGAACGAGTGTTGAAGAGCATATAAATGAGCATATTTGGAAAGATGATCCACAACCACCATGATCATTGACTTATTACTTGATTTAGGTAATCCAACAATGAATTCCATAGAAATATTTGTCCAAATAGTAGGTGGAAGAGAAAGCGGTTGAAGTGTGCCATGAGTTTTGAAAGTCTCTCCCTTATTGCGTTGATAGGTATCACATTTGACCATAAAGGTGTGAATGTCATGTTCCATATCGTCCCAAAAAAAATAGCATTTGACCTATTCATAAGTTTTGGAAAAACCTGAATGCCCAGCAGTAGGTGAAGCATGAAACTTAGAGATCATCGTGGATTTAAGGGTCAATTTCTTGCTTAAATACATGAGACATTTATAGAAAAGATCTTCCTGGTGCGAAGACTACCCTAGAGAAGCTTGATGATCCTGTTGAAATTTTTGGATTAGGATGGAAAGTTTGGGGTCTTTCCACCATTCCTAGTGAATAGCCTAAAACCAATTTTCAAAAATGAATGAGAGGGAAAAGAGGGATCCCTCTTCTTCATATTTTTGAGAAAGGGAATCAACCACCATATTTTTTTTCCCTTCTTGTATATGATCTCATAATCATACCCAAATAGCTTAGTGACCCATATTTGTTGTTCCAGGAAATACTTGAGGCTTTGATGATCAATTTTAATCTGGAAGCATTTCCCTAATCGATAAGGGCACCAGAGATCCAATGCATGCAAAATAGTCAATATTTTATTTTCATAGATTGATTGGCCCAAATGTCACTCCGATAACTATTTTTTGGTGAAATTCAAAGGTCGACCATATTGCATGAGGACTTCCCCAATGCCTCTCCTAGATGCATCACATTCCAGAACAAAGGTCTTGGTGAAGTCAGGTAGTTCCAAGATATGAGTGGTGCATATAGACTATTTTAAGGCTTGGAAGGATTGGTCAGCTTACTGAGTCCAAATGAAAACATTAATTCTAAGGAGTTCTATGAGGGGACCTGCAATTTTTCCATCATTCTGAGCAAACTTGCGATAATATCCCATTAAACCTAGGAAACCAAACAAAATTTTAACATTTTTAGGGCACATCCAATTCTGCATAGCTTCAATTTTATTAGGTTCCACCCTTACACCATCCTTGCCAACAATATGACCCAAGTACTCAATATCAGAGGCGCCAAAAGCACATTTAGATTGTTTGGGAAGGATTTTGTGCTTGGAGAGGAGATGGAGAACATGATCCACATGGAAAAGATGGGATTTCCAATTTTTACTATAGATGATAATATCATCAAAGAAAACTAACACAAAGTGATAGAGGAAAGGATGAAATATATGATTCATGAGGCTATGAAAAGTGGAGGGGCGTTACAAATACCAAAGGGCATGACCAAGAACTCATAATGAACCTCATGAGTGTGAAATTTAGTCTTGGGAATATCTTCCTCTTTCATATGTATCTGGTGGTAGCTAGAATGTAGGTCAAGTTTAGTAAAGTATTGATCCCCATTGAGTTCATCCAGAAGGTCATCTATGATAGGAATGGGAAGTTTTTCCTTGATGGTAAGTTTGTTGAGGGCATGAAAATCAGGACACATGCACCAAGTTCCTTCCTTCTTAAGGACCATTACTATAAGGGAAGAATAGGGACTGATACTAGGATGTATAACACCTACTTCTAGCAACTCTTGTACATTTTTCTCAATTTCATTTTTCTAAGCAAAGGAATGATGATAAGGGAGAAAATTGAGAGGAAGACTACCTAGGATTAAAGGAATGGAATGGTCATGGTCATTGTGGGGGNGGGGAGTTTGGAAACAACTTGGTGTTGTGAAAGGATATATTGGACGTTAGGGTGCACAGAGGATGTATCAACTGCTTGAATGGAATGGAGTTAAGAAATGATACCAAAATGACATTTTTTGAGTAACTTATCCATGTGGTGGGAACTGATGATCTCCTAAGAGACTATTGTAATTCCTTGGAATTTATACCGGTGTCCCTCCTGTTGGAATTGCATGATTAAATCCTTAAAATCCATGGTGATGGGGCCGAGAGTGCGCAGCCATCCAACACCAAGTATAATGTCACAACCACCCATGTCAATAGAAAACATGTGAGATTTCAAGTGATACTGATCAATTTGTAGGTGCACATTTTCACAACACCCCCCACATTTCATGCAACCACCATTGGAAATCAATGATCAGAAAATTCTTGATTACATGGATATAGCAATTGATCTATTGACTAAGAAGATGATGAATGAAATTATGAGTTCTTTCACTATCAACTAGAATTATGACTTTCCGGTGATTAATGTAGCCAATTAACTCGAGGGTTTGGCGAGCAAAAAAAAAATGAGAGCATTCATCGAAAATCAAAGGTTCAACTTGAGGAGGATCAGAGGGAGGTGTAAGATCATCATCTTGGAGTAGCATTTCCTTAGGTGAAACCTCAACACCTTCAACAAAAAAATCCTATGAAATGGCCATAATTTTATTTTTTTCTTTACACTTGTTCCCTGGAAAGTATTTATGATCACAATTATAGCAGAGACCCTTGAATAGGCATTCAACCACTTCCACCCATGTTAAATTTTGTACCTTGAGAGGAGTGTCCTAAGGGGCATGAGTGGGGGTTTAGGGTAGGGAATAAAAGTGAGTTTTATGCTCTGGGAAAGGATGACATGTTGTGCCTCCTTGGCACGTTTAGTTTCTTACAACCAAGTCTAGGGGCATGCCATGAGCGCCTGAGCTCAGATTTCATCCTTGAGGCCATTGATAAATCATTCTTGAAAGAAGGCATATTTCATACCCTCTCTTTGGAAATTCAAGTGCTCAAAGGAAACAATAAAGTCTTCCATTGTTCCAGACTATTTCAACTTGGTCAAATGGCCTAAATGGTGGATGTCTATGTCAAAGTGTTCATACAGCTCGACAACAAACTATGTCCAAGAAACATACCCTTGGCGTGAATTTCGATGTCATTGCCACCATTTCCATCATTCTGGATCCAAATAGAGAACATCCTAACAAAGCTTGGTCAACTCATTGGTAATGCCATGTAGGGGAAAATAGTATTCCATTTGAATGACCGAGGTTGTTGGATCTGATCCATCAAATTTGTTCACCTAAACTCTGGGAAGACAGGGATCACAATGTAAGGAGTTGGAATGGGAGTGAAAAGGTTGGTTGGATTCAACACCTTTAGCATGGAGGGGTGGGTCAGAGGAGGAAGGACCCTGGAATTTTTTCATGAATTTTTTGAGAGTGGAATTGATTACGTCAATTTGGTTATTGAGTTGTTCCTAGATGTAGTCCACTTTGGCATCAATGACATAAATTTCATAATTTAGTTTCTGATTGGTTTTGTCTTGGCGAGTGGGAGCCATTTGGGGTTGAGGGGTGTGGGTCCATGAACAAAAAACTAGATAAGTGATATATATCATTGATCAGTGAAACCATATAAATCCAATGGACTAAGTGGGAAATATGGGTTATGGGAACGGGATGGATCCACGGGAAAAAAAGGATTAAAAATGATAGGTATCATGGTGATCAGGGAAAAGAGGGGAATCCAATCAGATAGGTCTCAAATAATGGTGTGGGCAGGACCAATATTTTTCTTTTTATCTCCTACAGAGTTATACTCTAGCATGAATAATATTGCAGTGTCGAAATGCCCAAATTATTAATAGGTAAAATTGTGTAGTAATTTCACAACCATAATGCATGTGCAAGGTTGTGCAACCAAAATATCCTTTATGTTCCTTGTTTGGAGTTTCGGGAGAAGAAAATGAGGAGCAGGGTCATCATAGATTGTTTGATCAAATGGAGAGGGCTTCCAATAGAGGACGTTACTAGGGAGAGTGAGTAGGTGTTGCAACACCCTAGATTTGTATTGCTTGAGGACAAGCAATTTCGGGAAGGGAGGACTGTAATGTCCCTTTCCAAATAGGAGCTCCAGAGAGGAGGCTTAATGGTCTAAACCGCCCNGGAAAGCTATAAAGGAAGGGTCAACGACCTAATTCATCATTATGCAGATTATGACTTGTCATTGAGGAGAAGAGGCGCATCTCAGGAGAGATAGTTCAGTGTATTCCAGGAGGCAGACACCAGTTGGTTGATTTCAGTGTTGAAAGACACACCCTAGTCACCGGGAAGATCATCTAGGTCTTCCATCATTCTTAATTGATTCCAAAGTGCTCCCATATTCTGGGTATTATCTTTTAGTTCCTTATTTTTATTCCGGCTAAGATCCTTTTGTCTTTTGATCTAGCCGAGTTTTGTTATTTTATTCAGCTGCAATTGCTTATTTGTATTCTATTTAAGATCCTTTGTCTATTGATCTAGTCGAGTATTGTCAGTTTATTCAGTTGCATTCGGCCATTTTGTAATCCACATAGATATCATAATACAACTTTGCAGTCCTTTGTTGCGTTTATTATTTGCATGATCATTTATATACTATAAAAATTTGATCCTACACACACATTAGCAGTGTTTCCTAGACTAGCCAAGTCAGGAACATTACAGTGGTATCAGAGCCCATGCACCTGTGGCCTGAGACCCAAGGATCTCTGCACCTGAAGCAAAGCTTGTTCCTCATAAGCTCTCGCCTAGTCTCATCATCCAACTTCTCCTTACCCTTCCATTCTCTCTGAAATGGCTTCCTATCTCGATCCCTCTAGGGCACAAATGGTTTGGAGAAAGTTTTAGCCTTTGGCACTGAGTCTGCCAGATCTCGAGTGTGAAGGATAGCATCTTGCAAAGTGGGAGGCACGTATGCCTTCACCCATCCTCTCAAAGGCTCTATGAGTCCTTATGTGAATAGCATGATCAACCTGGGCTCTGATATATCTGTCACTGCCATGGCTTCCCACAGAAACTCAGTGATGAACACCTCTGATGTGCCAGTTTGTCTCAATTGGGCTAGCTCCCTGAAGTGTATCTCGAGATCCTTCCTGTCAAACTTGTCCATGAGCCTATCTGTAAACTCCCTATAGGAGGTGATGCGACTATGACCCAATGTCACCATTCCATGATACCACCAATCATGTGCCTCACCCTCCAAGTGTAAGGTCGCGAAACTAATGGCCTTTGTCTCAATCATTTGGTTGAGCTTGTAATACGTGTCTAGATTCTGTACCCAAGCTCTGGTAGTGTATTTGGACTGTAACATTCCTGACCATCAACCCTATGGTCAAGCCAACATTACTACGCGGAATAACAATCTCATACTCAATTATATATATAAGACATGCATTTAAGAAAATGAAACACATTTAAACTCAGAGTAACCATAAGAATTACTTCTATTATAACTAATCAATCGATTTAAATTTAATTCATATGCACAGCAGAATACATGATAAATATAAATACACAGGCATGCAGAAAAGTAATTAAAACATCATCTGGTACTTGTCTTTGAAACGGTGGTAATTCCACCAACCAAGTGCAGGCCTTCCATGAACCTCCCAGCCTTAGACCACACTGCCCATCAAGCTCAGCAGTGGGTCACCCTCGAGCTGGGACTAAGCTCCACCCCCAAGGAAAGGAATCCTAGGCTAGGCTGAGGTTACAGGGAAAACACACAGTCACAAGGAAGGATTTTTCTCTCAGGAACCACTCATACTCACTGCCACAGACTCTCCTTCCCCACATGTATGTTCCACCCCATGAATATACACCTTCTTTGTCACCTAGACAGTCCTTCGGCTGCTAACCTCCCTTGCCTTGGGTTTCAGCAACATATCGGACCGAAAGTCTCCGAGCTCTGTGGCAGCTACAGGGTTCCTTCTAGGAGTTCTCTCCTTCCTTTGCACACTCTCTCACCTAGAGAGAGTCGCTCATAGGCCAAGAAAAATGTTCTTCCAACTTCAATCACCTCTCCCACCTAGAGAGAGTGTTGTACAAATTGGCCAACAAGCCACACACAGTCCAGCACTACGTGACCACTACAACCAACAAGGAAAATAGATACGGCTTTCCAAACAGGCTCAGCAATGACAGGATGGTATCATGGTTATGGTCTCATGGTTATGGCTTTGGGACAGAGACTCCACACACAGGCTCGATCTGCTTAGACAGAGGATGCATCTGCTTTTCCAGAAATCAACACAAGTTATCCCCAAAATCAACACACAGACTTTGGCCCCCTGTTTTAGAATGGCACGAGGTCTCTTGCAGGGGTCGGATGGGACATACAGTTCAGAAGATGCACGGGGATCTTCCATAGATCGGACGGGTTCACGCCCAAGCAGTTGAGGGTCGAATGGTGGAGGAACCCCCAACATGGCTAATCTCAAACACTTTATTTTCATGCGCATGGGTTGACACTTGTCACCCATGCAACTGCGTGCATTCCATCCATTTGGAAGTTACTTGTCCTTCCAAAAGAACTTAGGATAAAGCATATTATTCACATTCTTTTTGGAATAATATTAAAATACTATTCCCAAGACTTAAGCCCTTAGGCTTTAGCCCTTAGGCTTTAGCCCTTAGGCTTTAGCCCTTAGGCTTAACCCCTCTTCCCACCTTCTAGACCCTAATCCCTTGCCCACTCTTTGGAAGCTTAGTCCCCCATCACTCATTCATCGTGGTCGGTCTGCACGTAGCGTTGTTTATATTTTTATTAATAATGTGCATAGATACATGTACAAAATCAGGCTCTTGGCCTTCAACACTTAGGCTCTCTAGCCTAATAATCACATAATCCCGCCAGCTTATATTAACTTGGCTCACCAGCCTATAAAAAACATAATTACAATTCATTTCATAAACATGATTTACAATGGGGCTCGGCCTTGGGGACATTACATGGACGATCCATTGAAAGAAGGGATGGTGAGTTTCCCAACTTTTTGGATGAAATCAAGGTTATGCCCCTACTGTTGTTGTGGTCCTCCCCTCTGTGGCTCTCTGGGGCGGTTCTTGAGTCTGAGTCCACAGTAATCGACTAAGGTCATGTCCTTATGGAAGTCACGACCCAATGCTGTGTACTCCCTCCTATACTCTGCAATGTTGTCGGCATGAGTGGGTGGCTTTTGTGCTATTGGTGGCAGTGCTGCTACCGGGGGTGCCCTCTAGAAACTGGGAAACAAGGGTCTGGGAATCCTACTGGAAGAGATGTATGTGTGAGAGGGTGACTGGAGTCTACTGCCTACTTCCGATTTCCCCTGTGTTGCATGTGGGACTTGTGTATTCGGGGTGCCAACTCTAGCCAATCTATCAACCACCTGTGCTAAGGACTGAGACATGGTCTATTGACTAGCTAACATATCGTTGATAACTTGCATGAAATTTTCCTTTAGATATACAAGGGCCTTGCCACTTCCCTCTGGTCTCTCATATCTATCTCCTATCATACTCTCTACCTCACACTCAGCCTCACACTCTACCCTTCTCTCTACTTCTTTATGTGCCTCTTCCTCTTCCTCTGACCTACGAGGAAAAAGAGGGAAATCAGGCCTATGCCTTCTTTTCTTATGCCTATTGTAAGTGACATATTCATCACCTATGTGTTCACGGCCCTCTAGGTCTTCTGCTGCACTCATTGTCTTTAGTCACAGGCTAGCAGGACTAAATCTCTGATACCATTGTAATGTTCCTGACTTGGCTAGTCTAGGAAACACTGCTAATGTGTGTGTAGGATCAAATGTTTACAGCATATAAATGATCATACAAATAATAAACATGACAAAGGACTGCAAAGTTTTATTATGATATCTTTGTGGATTACAAAATGGTCGAATGTGGCTGAATAAACTGACAATACTCGACTAGATCAACAAACAAAGGATCTTAGCCGGAATACAAATAAGCAATTGTGGATGAATAAAATAACAACACTCGGCTAGATCAAAAGACAAAAGGATCTTATCCGGAATACAAATAAGTGACTAAAATATAATACCCAAAATATGGGAGCACTTTGGAATCAATGAAGAATGATGGAAGACCTAGATGATCTTCCCGGTGACTAGGGTGTGTCTTTCAACACCGAAATCAGCCAACTAGTGTCTTCCTCCTGGAACACACTGAACTATCTCTCCTGAGATGTGCCTCTTCTCCTCAATGACAAGTCATAATTTTCATAATGATGAATTAGGTCGTTGACCCTTCCTTTATAGCTTTCCAAAACCCTAAATCATGTTGAAACCCTAATTCACTTTTGACTTCCAAAACCCTAAATCATTGTTGAAACCCTAATTCACTGTTGACTTCTATTTTTAGCTCATAATGACTTAAAAGCGCTTTTAACCCTTTTTAGCTCAATGTCACTTTTTGAATATAACACCTATGACTGAAGTGATCTCTAGTAACCCTGTTTACCCCTCTTTGTCCCTAGCTATAGTCTAACGGGGCAGTTTAGACCATTAAGACTCCTCTCTGGAGATCCTATTTGGAAAGGGATATTATAGTCCTCCCTTCCCGAAATTTCTTGTCCTCAAGCAATACCAGTCCAGGGTGTTGCAACACCTAATCGCTCTCCCAAGTAGCGTCCTCTACTGGAATCCCTCTCCATCTGATCAAACACTCTCTAATGACTCTGCTCCTCAGTTTCCTCTCCTGAAACTCCAAAACCTCCTCTGGAACTAACGCCAACTGTCCCTCCTCATCCAACGGGGGAAGCTCCTCTGATGTGCTAATTAATTGTCCCATTGCCTTTTTTAGGCAAGACACATGGAACACATTATGAATCTTGCTCCCCTCTGGAAGCTCTAGCTCATAATCAACCTCGCCTACTCGGCGCATGATCTTGTAAGGACCATAAAATATGGGTTTGAGCTTCTCGGCCCCACTCTTCTTTAGAGATGATTGTTTGTAGGGTTGGAGTCTCAAGAAAACCAAATCTCCAACCTCAAAGTTGC
>SNQJ01S0031716.1:64981-75160 GCA_010110895.2 Picea sitchensis
TATGTCACGTGGAAGCCATGACATTTTCCATATAATTATTTTTCTAGATTTGTACTTTTACTTTTGCCATAATATAAGTAGTCATTAATTACATGTTTATAAAAATGTAGAGGACATTATTGGCAAGTGTAAAGTTGAGGTGCTTGCTTGTATAGCATAGCACAAATTATGAAATAACAAAAAAATTGGAGTAACCATTAAAATTAAACAAGATGCCACGAGAACCTAAAGTTGGTCGTTCCTGGGCTTGTTGAGGTCCAAACCCACTGTGCGCTAGGTCAGGAGGGAAATTGTCTAGTCGAAAACTCTGATATGCAGTTGCATGTATTCTAGTTGGAGTTGTATTTCGTTGTAGATCACGCTTCTCTATGTCATTACCTTCCCCAACAGGGTCCTCACATGCCAATATAGATCGATGGTTCAATGATACTTAGTTTCCCTTGAGGTGTCGATATTTGGAATCCAACGGGTGAATTTCACATCTACCTCATCATTTGTTAGGGACCTAACCTCCCTAACCCCTCATGTAGATAGAATAGTATATTTTCCATGTAATAAAGGTCGGTATTAATAAACAAGGCCTAATTAATAATGTGAACATGTCTAAAGTAAGAAGACTTAATAGAAGCAATTGTTTCTTGAAAGATCTTCCTCTAGATTATTGTTTTGAAGATAGATTTAGTATAAATAGGAGTAGAAGGCATGAAAAGGATTTTTCTTGAGAATCATTGTAATAGAGCGCTGCTCTATTGGAGGTTTCCCCCTCAAAGTGGCAAGTGAACATTGCTTCCTATCAATAGAGGTATCATTTATGGTGTTGTGTTTCTCTACCTTTTGTTGTTTCATTGGTATTTTATGTAGTATTTATGTTTTATTCTTAATATAATAGATCTGGTACATGTAACAAGTGGTATCAAAGCACTTTCCTGGGAAGGAATTTGGGTAGAGACGTGTATTTTCAGTGTCTTTAAAGCATAGAGATCTGTCGTTCAATAGATAAAAATGTGGTTGGGAAGACTACACATGGGAAATACAAAAGGTTTCACGGGGATACTTGAAACTAAGTTTCTCTCTGTTGGAGACCTATGTAACCCTTGTTGGTACCCTATGAGTAGTACCACATCAGATAGAATCTGTATACAACCATCACTCCCACATACCGCTGGGTATATTGAGAGCCCCCTAGGTATCTTGAAACCAACCCTAGATCAATCGATCAATCGCCTAATTGCTATAGTGCCACCGAGAACAACACTTAGGAAGATACTCTCTAGTACCTAGGTAATCGGGTAGTACGACTAAGGGTACATTCGAGCCTCCTTAGTTGGTTCCCTGAAATATTGGGCCGAGTACTACTGTTCGACCTCACACATATATCAGAGAGCTATATCACATGGAAAACCCTTATTCGTAGGCACCTTGAAAACCCTAACCAGGGGGAACATACCAAACAAGGAACATAAAGGATATTTTGGTTGCACAACCTTGCACATGCATTATGGTTTTGAATTTTACCTCTTAATAATTTGGGCATTTCGACACTGCAATATTATTCATGCCAGAGTATAACTCTGTAGGAGATAAAAAGAAAAATATTGGTCCTACCTGCACCATTATTTGAGACCTATCCGATTAGATTCCCCTGTTTTCCATGATCACCATGATGCCTATCATTTTCAATCTTTTTTTCCCGTGGACCCATCCCCTTCCCGTAACCCATATTTCCCACTTAGTCCATTGGATTGATATGGTTTCATTGATCAATGGTATATATCACTTATCTGGTTTTTTGTTCGTGGACCCACACCCCTCAACCCCAAATGGCTCCCACTCGCCAAGACAAAACAAATCAGAAACTAAATTATGAAATTTATGTCATTGATGCCAAAGTGGACTACATCTAGGAACAACTCAATAACTGAATTGACGTAATCAATTCCACTCTCAAACAATTCATGAAAAAAATCCAGGGTGCTTCCTCCTCTGGCCCACCCCTCCATGCTTAAGGTGTTGACTGCAACCAACCTTTTCACTCCCATTCCAACTCCCTACATTGTGACCCCTGTCTTCCCAGAGTTTAGGTGAACAAATTTGATGGATCAGATCCAACAGCCTGGGTCATTCAAATGGAATACTATTTTTCCCTACATGGCATTACTGATGAGTTGACCAAGCTTCGTTACGATGTTCTCTATTTAGATCCAGAACGATGGAAATGGTGGCAATGGCATCAAAATTCACACCAAGGGTATGTTTCTTGGACACAGTTTGTTGTCAAGCTGTATGAACACTTTGACATAGACACCCACCATTTAGGTCGTTTGACCAAGTTGAAATAGTCTGGAACAATGGAAGACTTTATTGTTTCCTTTGAGCACTTGAATTTCCAAGCAGAGGGTATGAAATATGCCTTCTTTCAAGAATGCTTTATCAATGGCCTCAAGGATATTGAAATTTGAGCCCAGGCCCTCATGGCACGCCCCTAGACTTGGTTGTAAGAAACTAAACGTGCCAAGGAGGCACAACATGTCATCCTTTCCCAGAGCAGAAAACTCACTTTTATTCCCCGCCCTAAACCCCCACTCATGCCCCTTAGGACACTCCTCTCAAGGTCCAAAAATTAACATGGGTGGAAATGGTTGAATGCCTATTCAAGGGTCTCTGCTATAATTGTGATGATAAATACTTTCCAGGGAACAAGTGTAAAGAACAAAAAAATTTTATGGCCATTTCATAGGATTTTTCTAATGAAGGTGTTGAGGTTTCACCTAAGGCAATGCTACTCCAAGATGATGATCTTACACCTCCATCTGATCCTCCTCAATTTGAACCTTTGATTTTCGATGAATGCTCTCATTGTTTTTTTTGCTTGCCAAACCCTCAAGTTAATTGGCTACATTAGTCATCGGAAAGTCATCATTCTAGTCGATAGTGAAAGAACTCATAATTTCATTCATCGCCTTCTTGGTTGATAGATCAATTGCTATATCCATGTAATCAACAATTTTTAGATCATTGATTTCCAATGGTGGTTGCATGAAATGTGGGGTGCGTTGTGAAAATGTGCACCTACAAATTGATCAAAATCACTTGAATTCTCACATGTTTTCTATTGACATGGGTGGTTGTGACATTATACTTGGTGTTGGATGGCTACGCACTCTTGGCCCCATCACCATGGATTTTAAGGATTTAATGATGCAATTCCAACAGGAGGGACACTGGTATAAATTCCAAGGAATTACAATAGTCTCTTAGGAGATCATCAGTTCCCACCACATGGATAAGTTACTCAAAAAATGTCATTCTGGTATCATTTCCTAACTCCATTCCATTCAAGCAGTTGAGACACCTTCTGTGCACCCTAACGTCCAATATATCCTTTCACAACACCAAGTTGTTTCCAAACTCCCCAAGACCGCCCCCCCCCCTCCAACGATTACCATGACCATTCCATTCCTTTAATCCTAGGTAGTCTTCCTCCCAATTTTCTCCCTTATCATCATTCCTTTGCTTAGAAAAATGAAATTGAGAAAAATGTACAAGAGTTGCTAGAAGTAGGTGTTATACATCCTAGTATCAATCCCTATTCTTCCCTTATAGTAATGGTCCTTAAGAAGGAAGTAACTTGGTGCATGTGTCTTGATTTTCGTGCCCTCAACAAACTTACCATCAAGGAAAAGTTTCCCATTCTTATCATAGATTACCTTCTGGATGAACTCAATGGGCCTCAATACTTTACTAAACTTGACCTACATTCTAGCTACCACCAGATACATATGAAAGAGGAAGATATTCCCAAGACTACATTTCACACTCATGAGGGTCATTATAAGTTCTTGGTCATGCCCTTTGGTATTTGTAATTCCCCTCCACTTTTCAAAGCCTCATGAATGATATATTTCATCCTTTCCTCCATCACTTTGTGTTAGTTTTCTCTGATGATATTATCATCTATAGTAAAAATTGGAAATCCCATCTTTTCCATCTGGATCATGTTCTCCATCTCCTCTCCAAGCACAAACTCCTTCCCAAACAATCTAAATGTGCTTTTGGCACCTCTGATGTTGAGTACTTGGGTCATATTGTTGGTAAGGATGGTGTAAGAATGGAACCTAATAAAATTGAAGCTATGCAGATTGGACGTGCCCTAAAAATGTTAAAAGTTTGTGTGGTTTCCTAGGTTTAATGGGCTATTATCGCAAGTTTGTTCATAATGATGGAAAAATTGCAGGTCCCCTCATAGAACTCCTTAAAATTAATGTTTTCATTTGGACTCAGGAAGCTGACCAATCCTTCCAAGCCTTAAAAGATTTTATATGCACTACTCATATCCTGGCACTACCTGACTTCACCAAGACCTTTGTTCTGGAATGTGATGCATCCAGGAGAGGCATTGGGGAAGTCCTCATGCAATATGGTCGACCTTTGAATTTCACCAAAAAATAGTTATCGGAGTGACATTTGGGCCAATCAATCTATGAAAAGGAAATGTTGACTATTTTGCATGCATTGGATCTCTGGTGCCCTTATCTATTAGGGCAATGATTCCAAATTAAAATTGATCATCAAAGCCTCAAGTATTTCTTGGAACAACGAATTTTATCCCTAGAGCAACAAAAATGGGTCACCAAGCTATTTGGGTATGATTATGAGATCATATACAAGAAGGGAAAAAAAAATATGGTGGTTGATTCCCTTTCTCAAAAATATGAAGAAGAGGGATCCCTCTTTTCCCTCTCATTCATTTTTGAAAATTGGCTTTAGGCTATTCACTGGGAATGGTGGCAAGACCGCAAACTTTCCAGCCTAATCCAAAAATTTCAACAGGATCATCAAGCTTCTCTAGGGTAGTCTTCACACAATGAAGAGCTTTTCTATAAAGGTCTCATGTATTTAAGCAAGCAATCGACCCTTAAATCCATGATGATCTCTAAGTTTCATGCTTCACCTACCGCTGGGCATTTAGGTTTTTCCAAAACTTATGAACGGGTCAAATGTTATTTTTTTTGGGATGATATGGAACATGACATTCACACCTTTATGGTCAAATGTGATGCCTATCAACGCAATAAGGGAGAGACTATCAAAACTCATGGCACACTTCAACCGCTTTCTCTTCCACCTACTATTTGGACGGATATTTCTATGGATTTCATTGTTGGATTACCTAAATCAAGTAATAAGTCAATGATCATGGTGGTCTTGGCTCATCTTTCCAAATATGCTCATTTATATGCTCTTCAACACTCGTTCACAACCTCCATAGTGTCTTAATGTTTTACAGATAATATCTTCAAACTCCATGGGATACCTCATTCTATTGTTTATGACCATGATCTTACTTTTACCAACAATTTCTGGAAAGAATTATTCAGGCTCTAAGGAACCCAATTTCATCTCAACACCACCTATCATCCCCAAAATGATGGCCAAACTGAAGTAGTCAACAAGTTTTTGGAAACATATTTTAGGTATTTTGCATCAGGAAAAAAAATTAGTGGGTTTAGTGGTTATCCCTACCTAAATGGTGGTACAACATGTCTTATGATACTGCCACTTGCATGAATCCCTTTGAAGAAGTCTACAAACAAAGGCCACCATCAGTTATCCCATACATGCCAGGTGTCTCCAAGGTCCAAGAGGTTGACTGCCATATGATAGTTCACATGACCATTCTTTGTAATCTCAAAGAAAATTTGGTCTTAGCTCAGAACCGCATCATGCATGAAGCAACAGGTAGATTAGGGTCATTCAAAATGTCAATTTGCTAAAGGGGACCATTTGTTTGTCCATCTCCAACTGAAAAGAAAAATTCACTCAAAGCCAAACACTGTCAGAAAATTTCCCCCAAATCATATGGTCCTTATAATATTATCAAACGAGTGGGGCTAGTGGCCTACTAGTTAGCCTTTGCCATTCACTTTAAGCTACATCTTATTTTTCATGTTTCATGCCTGAAGAAAGTTATTGGAACTAGGTTCTAGACCCATACCAGTCTACTAGATTTTTATGAAGAAGGTTCCATTTTGTTGTAGCCACAAGAAGTATTGTACCAACGCAAGCATTGTCTCCATAAAGAAGTAAGATTTAGTTCAATGGAAGGATACTCCACCAGAGGATGGGACGTGGAAGCCAACTACTATTTTGCAACAATTTGCTCATCTCAAGCCTTGAGGTTAATGATATTTTTCAGGGGGGAGGGAATGTTAGGGACCTAACCTCCCTAACCCCTCACGTAGGTAGAATAATATATTTTCCATGTAATAAAGGATGTTATTAATAAATAAGGGCTAGTTAATAATGTGAACAATTTTAATATAAGAATACTAAATAGAAGCTTCTTCTTCTAGAAAGATCTTCCTCTAGATTGTTCTTTTGAAGATATATTTAGTATAAATAGGATTATAAGGAATGTGAAAGCTTTGTCTTGAGAATTATTGTAATATAGATTTGCCTTGTTGGAGGTTTACTCCTCGAAGAGGCAAGTGAACATTGCTTCCTTTCAATAAAGGTATCATTTCTAGTGTTGTGGTTCTCTACCTTTTCTTGTTCCATTTGTATTTTTTGTAGTATTTATGTTTTCTACTTAATATAATATATCTGGTACCTAACATCATCATTGGTTAAGGTTCTATCTAGTCTCTTGTCGACCTCGGTCAACTCCAATTCTTCTCTTATCTCGAAAGGGATGTGGGAGTGAAATCTCTCAGCGACAGCCATGGCATCATGTTAGGCATGAGGAATTGGGATCCATTTCCAACGATATCAACCTCATCTACTCGGGCCACGTCTGGCCATAGGGTCTATCGAGATGAATAAACCAAAGTGACCAGGATGGGTGCACACCCAAAGTGACCAGGGAGGCTAGACGAGGGTCCAAGAGCTCCCACAAATATTTACAGAGTGCATTTGTTGAAATTCATGCCCAACCTTACCTTCTATATATTTTGAAATTATCATCATGAATATTAGCTTATGCCCTATCCCGTGCCTTGTGCATGTTCCTAATGTTCTATGTGTGTAAGAACCAGACACTATGGAATCCATAACTGGTATTTCCCTTCAATTGAATGTTGGTGAAGGTACGCTTGTTCAAACGAGAGGATGATGGAACAATAATTAAACTACTCATAGTCTTATCCATTATTTTTCCTTGCACGACCATAATTGATCTCACGATGCAGTTGAATGTTGGATTAATGCCTCTTCTGTGGGACAAGAATCCACTTTCTCACATGTGGAATGAGACATCATCACAAGTCACATCAATCATCGGTTGATGGGCTCCCAAGCCATGAGGTGATGAGGTGGCATCGATCATTGTGGGGGCTGACATACTAACACCCCATCTGGGGGCATACAACCTTTTGTTTCCAGGGAAATACTTGCCTCATGAAGAGAATCTTCAAGCTGTCGATCGCAACATCTATATAGTTGTTGGTGAGGTCTAATGATTACTTCATTTGTGATCCTATCCACAAGACTACTGGTTGAGCATTAGGTGTGGAAAGGAATGATAACTTCAATATGCGAGATAAGAGCTTGAATTTTTTCAAGACATAGTTCTAGCCTCCATCTTGTAAATATTTTGTTTATTGTCTAACCATGCAACAATTTTCCTAGCATTTGAATAATGACCATTGAGTCATCCTCTACCATTATTTTTCCATATCCTTCCCTACCAGCAATGATGAGAACTCATTCCAATTCTTGGAGATCAACAACATTGTTGGTGTATATTCCCATGTTCTTTTCATAAAGGAAAATGATGTTTTCTTTGTTGTTTTTGAAGACTCCTCCTAGCCTTGCCTTGCTAGGATTCCTTTTAGAAGCCCTGCCAAAATTGAGTTTGATAAATTCCCTTAGAGGAGGATTCCATCTTTCCATAGATGAGTCTTTAGGTGTTTCCTTGAGTTTGTAGATATAGGATGATTTTTGGTGTAGATCCAATAGTTGTAGAATGATGTTTTCATTCTAGTTGCCTTGCCAATCTTGGTCAATCCATGTTGAAACTAGGACTATTTCCATGACATCCTTTTTAATATGGGTCATGTATTTAGGATTTCATTTTTAAATATTCACCTGTTCCATTCCTTCCATATTTACCACAAGAGAAATACTAGGAAGAGATACCATACTCTGTTTAGGATAAGATTATAGTAGGTATCTAGGCGCTAGATTTCAATCATTGTTGTTGGGTTGTTGTAGTATCTGTCCATTTTCCTGAAGAGAATTGTGCCTCAATCCCATAGCTCTGAAGATAGTGGTAAAGAGTTTCAAGGAGATGGTATGATGTTTCACTTGTTTTTCTACATAAGGGGAAAAAAGTAGGCCCAATGAATTCACACTTGAGGAGGTTGTCCCAAGTGAGAATTTTGCCATTCCCAAGTAGCCAAAGAAAGAGGGAAACTTTGGGCTAGAGTTTCTACCACAAAATCTTTAACCATACTACTTTCTAAGGATGGTTGGGGTGTCCTGCTATGAGGTTGTAGGTTTCTTTGAGGTTGAAGTTTTCTTTTAGTGTGTATCCCCAATGAAGTTTTTCTGAGTCATTTCAGATTTGAATCTTCCTTGATGTTATTTCCTGCCAAAAAGAATCTCAATATAAGTCTTTGGTTAGAGGGATCCATTTATCCTTTGTAATCCAAGAGCGCCAATGTTGATCCTCCATATCCTCTATCTTTTACTAGGTGATCCCCTTCCTGTCTTGATTTAACATTATTTCTCTGAGCTGTTGCAAGTTTTCCTTATCTATCCAAGCTTGGAGTTTCTTCCAGGCATCATCCCAGAACATTGTGTGGTTCCCATTCCTAACTTCCCAAAAACAATGTTTATGTATGATGTGCTTGTTGCTCCATGCTACATTCCAAATAAGTGAACCGGTGATTTTACCTTCTAAGAACATTAAGTTGTGATTCTCAGTGTGTGAACTATATTTTCTTCTCCAGATTCCCCCCCATATGGATTCTTTTTGTAGATCCATCTCCACCATGTTTTTTTGCCCAAGACCAAGCTAAAAGTTTTTGAGTATTGAAGCCCGAAACCTCTTGCTGATTTGGAGCGACATACCTACTCCCAACTTACTAAGGCCCACTTTTTTTCCTTCTTGGCCTCTCCCCAAAGGAAGGATCGTTGAATGTTCCACATTTCTTTTAAGATAAATTTTAGAGCTACTAGAGATGATATTAGGTACAAAAGCATGTCTTGAAGCATAGATTTTGGGAGAAACAATCTACTTGGAAAGTTCATGGAGTGAAAAGTCTAGTTGGATAGTTTATGCTCAATTATGATAAAAAAAAATTCTTCCATGGAGTGAAAAGTCTAGTTGGATAGTTTATGCTCAATTATGATAAAAAATTCTATAGCCCATACAAGAGGAATGATACAATGAACAATATCATATTTCCATGTTGCATTAAGAGAATAGCTAGTGTTGTGAGTCCTTGGAAAGTTCATGGAGTGAAAAGTCTAGTTGGATAGTTTATGCTCAATTATGATAACAAAAATTCTTCCGTGGAGTGAAAAGTGTCTAGTTGCATGGAGTGAAAAGTGTCTAGTTAGATAGTTTATGCTCAATTATGATAAAAAATTCTATAGCCCATACAAGAGGAATGATACAATGAACAATATCATATTTCCATGTTGCATTAAGAGAATAGCTAGTGTTGTGAGTCCTGGTAAGTGGAGAGTAATGGTGCCAAGCTTAATCATAGCTATGACCTATTGCTTAAAAATCACAATGAGGGAGGGTGAGTTTAGTGGTGGTGTAAATGTTTTAAATGCCGAGTGGAAGAGGTGTACGAGTACACCAGGTGGTAAAACCGTGGAGGTAAGCTTAGTTGTACCAAGCTTAGGGGTTACGAAAATAGAACAAAGTGTTTTTTATCCAACAGAGACTCGTGAGAATATTAATGGATGCTCACTCTCTATACGTTAATACGTGGAGTTTAAGTATTTATGGCTTGAATATTCTAGCATATACGGTAAGAGAAAGGAATCGTTCCATTAAAAGTTTTGAGCATAAGTACATTTAATACTCTATGGATTCGATCCATTAGAGCTTGTTTAAGTATATATAAGGATAAGTTTCGAATTATTAATGTCGTGTGAGTGTAGTATTTATACATTGGAATGTGGACTTGATCCACTTAAGAGTTGACAACATTACAATATAAT
>SNQJ01S0031716.1:84750-129801 GCA_010110895.2 Picea sitchensis
ATAAATTATTAAGTAATAACATTGTTAGATTTAGGAGTCCATTTTCAGTGTTTTATTTGCGACAGAGCTAGTGGTCAAGGCCGCAATTTTAATTACGTCATAGTTTTAACTGCAAAAGAAAAAAGTGGTGCTACTAGTAGCATCACTTTTTGATTCAAGGGTCAATTTCAGGGTTTTGTTGGCAATGTCAATAGTACGATTTCAAACATGTTGCAAATTTAACCACCTCCCCCAAAAATGGTACTATTGGTAGCATCACTTTTCAATTCAAGGGTCAATTTCATGGTTCTATTTCCAATGTCAAGGGTGCGATTTCAAAAAAGTTGCAACAAGTTGCCATTTTAACCACCTCCCAAAAAATGGTTCAACCGATACCACCTGTTTTTAATTTGGGGGTTGATTTTGGTGTTTTTTTACCCAAAAATGTGATATTTTTGGGCTAGAGTTCTCATTTTGAGGTCACAATTCTCATGAAGTTGGTAACTTTGTTATGTAATGTTTTTATATATGTCAATGTGTAAATTGTATGGTTATGTGCACCAAGGATAATCCAATTTGTAGGGGGAGGGGAATGTAACATCCTCTTTTTCAAACCCCAAACTAGCGATGTATAATGTAATTGTAGTATGTGGTTGAGAGCCAAAACAATGTAATATGTAAATAATGTAAACTGGATATAATGGTTAAATTTATTGCCAGTTGCAGATGGACACAGGCGAAAATTTGGGGGCTAAGTATCCACAAGAGAGGGAAGAGGTCCAAGGGGGATAGTTACCCATATCTACTAAACCAAAACATATTTCTTATTTCCTTTTAAATTATCCTTACCATGAACCTTCCATTAATTGTTGAGTGTGCTAGAGCTCAATGATTGAATTCATGTAAGAGGGTTAGTGTGAGAGTCACTTCACATAGCTATTGAGAGCATGGGGGATGGGTAAAATCACCTTGGGGAAGAGTGCAAGTCAAGCAAGCAAGAGAAAGGGAAGAAATTTGTATGGGTAGGGGACCAAAATTATTCATTCATGTTTATGCATGGAGAGCAACTTTTACATGGAGTTTTTTGGTCAGTAATGGAGTTTTGAGTGCCAAAATTTGAAAGAATTTTTTTTGGGAATGTTCAAATGTTTTTTGGTGTTGTAATTTTGTGGAGAAATATGTTTCTTGCCTAGGAGTAGAGAACTATTCGACATTCGTCAAGGAATCCCTAGAGGGGAGTGGAAAGGACTAAGGGACTATGAGTAGTTAAGGGGGATTCCATCCCTTTGGTTGTGCAGGTTGAGGGTAAGAGAGCTAGTGGACTGGAATTAGTTGTTATTTTTTACTATGAGAGGGGGGACATTTTCCATCCTTAGGGATCATCATCTCTTGTGGATTCATATCCCCAACTTGGAGGTGTCTTGGTGTTGAGAACTAGAACATGAAGACTATAATTGGGAGGAACGTCCGTCCTCTACAACACGTTGCACATTTTATAAGATAAGTGTTATTATTTTTTGTGTTTATGAATGTATAATGTTGATATAGTTGTTGTTCAATTCACTCTAAAATACATTTGACTATTGTTACTTGTTGTAAGAAGAATGATGCATTTAAATCCTTGTTTATGTGGATGAATGTTGTTGTATGTATTTAGTTATTGTTTTGCACATGAAGAGTAATTACATTTGCATTTTTATTGAGTATGGGCAGCTAAGCGAACTTGAATTTCATGTTGTGTGTTATTTTTTGCATTTATATTTAGTATCATAAATTTTTATTGAGTCATTTTAGTAGTGACGCGACCCAACTAGTGACTTCTCTATCTGACTTCTGCAGTCGACTTGGCTGGTCAACTAACAAGTCTAGTTGGTAGATTCGACTAGCCCTTACAACAATCACTTATGAATTATGGATCCCAAGCCTGTTTAAAGGATACGTACATGAATTACATTTATTAAACATCCTTTCCATATGTACAAATTCCTTTCGAAATACGAAAAAGTACAAATGGAATTCAATTTGAAAAGAAAGTGATTCATGGGAAAGAGAGATAATTAGTTCACATTATCCCTAGATCACCAACCTTTATCTTGCAAATTAGAACTCATTAATGTGTAATAAGTGACCATTGAAGAACGTTCAAGGTGCACAATACTTATAAATATTTCACTAAGTATATATATATATATATATATANTACAAATGGAATTCAATTTGAAAAGAAAGTGATTCATGGGAAAGAGAGATAATTAGTTCACATTATCCCTAGATCACCAACCTTTATCTTGCAAATTAGAACTCATTAATGTGTAATAAGTGACCATTGAAGAACGTTCAAGGTGCACAATACTTATAAATATTTCACTAAGTATATATATATATATATATATATATATAGAGAGAGAGAGAGAGAGAGAGAGAGAGAGAGAGAGAGATCAAATCAAATCTCATAACATTAGTTGTGTAGAACTTCAGAAGTGTGAAGTGAAAAAGTGTTGAGAGAAGGATATGTAGGGTGTCCCACACAAAGAGTTGTGTGGAAAGGAGGTTTGTGAAAAGAAGAGGGTGATGATGGTTCCTCCACACAAAAGGAAAAATAAAATAAGTATTGGGATGTGTGGACATGAATTATGTGGGGAAATGTTTTGTGAGAAGTTCAGGGAAATTGTTATAGAAAATGAAATCTCTCCATAGGATAAGGAATGTTGCAAAAATCAATAAAATATCAAAGTGTTGTAAAATTTCTTCCCAAGTATAAACAAAATTAAAGTGGGTGGAAAAAGGGTTCTATCTATGGAATAAAAATAAAAGAATGGGATGCATGAAAATGGGTCAACATATCGACTCCAACTGTGGGAAAGTGACCCCCTATGGGTTGTTGAGAACCCAAAAGGCCTTAATCCATTGGGAAAATGGAGTTGAAGGAAAATTTATACATGGTGGTCATTATAGGAGGACTATACTTAGAAATGATATAGAAATGAATATATATACACACACACACACACACACACACACACACACACACACATTTTGTTTAGAACCACAAATAAGATCAAGATAAGAAATGTTTCATATGCCACCCATTAATAACCTATTTCAAAACTTGGCCATCCATTGCTTTTAACATGTATGAATTGAAACCACACATATTTTCAATTTGGTAAGGTCCAATCCATAGAGCATCAAACTTTGAGTGTAATGAAGGTTTTTCTTTGGCCTTATTCCACAATAAGACAAAATGATCCTTGCATAAATATTTTGTTATGGCACCTCGATCAAATTAATTATTCACTACTTCTTGCATATTTTGAATATTTGTCAATGTCTATTCTCTTTGTTCTTGTACCTGCATTAATTGATGAAATCAATCTTGCATTGGTGTAATCCCTTCTTCATCTTCAATCCTGATGGAAATGGCTAATACATTCAGCTCAAGATGTACTAGAAATCAAGCATAGTTTCCATAAACTAAGAAGAATTGAGGATGCCAGTGCTATTTTTTGGTGTTATTCTACTGGCCCATAATGCATTCATGAGTTTATTATGCCAATCCTTTTGGTTTGTAGAAACTATTTTCTTGAGAATTTACACTAGAGTTTTATTGGTCGATTTAGCCAATCCATTTCCTTGAGGATAGTAATTTGATGATTTCCCCATTACTATGCCAAATTTACCATTGAAAGAAGTAAATTTTGAACTGATGAATATTGAACCATTATCTGTTATAAGCTTTTCTGGTACACAAAATATTGATAAAATATTATGTTGTAAAAATTGAATAAGATGCTTAGTATCATCTTATTTCAAAGCTATTTCTTCAAGCCATTTTGTGAAATAATTCTTTGTTGCTACTATGTACGAATGGTCTTTGTTGGATTTAGATTTATGGCACCAACAACATCCAAGCCCCATTGAGTGAAAGGAATTTCAACTGTGAATGTCTTTAGAGACATGGAAATCATCTTCTCTTTACCTAAGAACTTTTGGCATGGAAATATTTTTCTTACAAAGGTATGTACATATCTTAATAACATCGGCCAATAGAAACGTTCTATGAGATGTTACCATTGGAGAAAAATGACCACCATACACACCTTCATGTATTTCCTTTGTAAATTCAATATACTTGGGGAGGTTCGAACATATTAAAAGCATACCATCAATATTTCTTTGAAATAATATCTCAAAAAACAATACATAAGAATTTGATTTCAATTTGAATGATCTCCTCTCTTTTGTTGTCAAACCATTTGGAAATTTCCTTGAATACAAATAAATGACAATGTTTGTGTACCATTCGTATATTGTTATTACCTCATCTTGTGTAGCAAGGGTTTTGTCAATGTTTATTGATTCAATACATCCAATTATATTACATAATCATTTTCCTTTCACAACTTTTAGTATTTTTATCTTTATATCATATTCTTGTAATTTTTCCAACCAATTGACCCATCTCCCTTCTCTATGATGTCAAGACAACATCATCCAGATAGGAGGATATGGCACATAGGCAGTCACATGAGATGTCAAGATGTAATTTATGAAGTAGGAGATTTCCTTGAACAAGTAAACTACTTGTTTTTCCATGGGAGAGTAACTTCAATCCATATTATTGCAATCAATTACTCATAAAGGAAATAAGGTGCTCTTCCTTCATATTCTTCTTCTAAGTTAGTATTGCAACAATAGTTTATTCTAAATCAAAAGAGTAGATAATGACATATTTCTCAAAATTAGGACTATTGAGGACTGGTACCATGGACATTTCAAATTTAATGTTCAAGAAATATTTATTATCTTCTTTAGACTATTAATGGATATTTCCATCCTATGGATAGGTGAGTTTTCCCCTGAATCTACCCTTGATCTAAAACATATATCCAATAGTTAATATTATCTTCTTATATCTAATTAGATTTTTTTCATTTTATAGTAGAGGGTAGAGAGGCATACATTATTAACCAACAATTGTTTGTATGTGTTCGAATTACTTAAATATAGAGATTCAACTCTGACTCATGTGATCCACTTCCTGCATGCAAGAGAAAAATGAATACCAATCTATGAATCATTTTAAGTGTTAATTAAAATTGAATCCAATCAGATATACGTTATTCAATAATGAACCACTAATAATGTAATAAAAATCACAATCATTGAAAGGGAAAGAAACAATGATCTGTATTGATAAAATAACGTGTTAATGCCCTGTAATTTGCCCAAGGCTGTGGGCAGTCACAGAGGTAACCTCAGACCACTTGGAGTCTTGGATCTAGCCCTCCAAGACTCAGAGAGGGCTCTCTCTGTATAATTTAGCTTGGTTTGTATGGGATGGATATTAGGCTAGCTATGAAAGTAATGAAAGTATGGGGTTGGGGTTTGGTTTTTAAATGGTTGGTTTGGGACAGCAAGGAGGGCCATTGGGCAAATGGGGTATGCACTTAAATATTTTATTCATTCTCAGAACTAGATGAAGCTCTTACACAGGGCAAGGTAGTGGAAATGTTGGATCGAATTAAGTTTGAATGGTGTTGATTTGAGGAAGAACTAGGGGAGGAAAAATCCAAGCAAAGAAGCAACTAAGAATTCCTTAACTGAGCTTTTTAGAAGAGAAATATAAAGATTATCAAAGATCAGATGCAAAGTATTTTACCAATAAATTCTTCTCTGTTACTATCTTCTGACAATAAGAATTGAAAACAAGTGAAAAGATGACAGGAAAAATACTTAACAGAGGAAGAAACACCACCAACACATCCGCACAAGAATCCTATAAAAAACATGCCCATTATTGATCAATCATTTAATGATTACAGAGAAAGTTTTCTAGAATGGCAAAGCCCACGTTCCAGCCAAAAGGAAAAACCCTCCACAGGTTGAACCCCACCTTTATCTTTTACATGTGCATATAAAGGTAAAGATACTATTAGTCCTAAAAAACTCTAACTCTACCCCTGCTTTCTAAAAATAGATAACAATTACAATCATCTAGACACCTGTAAACTGTCTCCTAAAAAAAACAAAAACAATAAATTAAAGGAGAATCAAATTTGACAACTATTGCTTGAACATCTTGAACACTGGAGGTTGTTAGCATCCGCTGGCAAATAAACTCTAACAACATCAAAACATAAATGCAGAATCATTCGAATGCTTGAGGTTGTTGGAGATTTGTTGCCAGCTGGAGGATCGGTGCTCTAACCGCTACCTGAAAAATAGGAAATCTCTGCCATTTGTCATGAGTGAAGTTAAATTGCCACTGGTCGAGCTGCCATCTGCTCCATGATCTTCCTCAAACTGCTGCCTCGAATCCTGGAAGGCTGATCTGGTGTTTTGACTGCCAGTTACATTCTAAAGAATGCTTCAAAACAAGGATACTCTGCCACCTCTATCGACACGTAGAGCACTGCACTATGCCCCTGTGGGCTCCTTGGAAAGTGAAAATTTGTTAGCCAACCGATACAAAATAATCCCAGGGGTAGCGAATACATTGTTATTCCTTTGACAGCTGGTAATTTTCTTAAATAAATTATACCAATATTCTCTAAAAATGCTCCAAATTTGAGACAGAGTGCCACCTAGGGTGTTGATTTGCACTACCAAATGTTCTGATCATAGTCAATGTACCATAAAAGAATATCTTGTTAATATCATGATCAAAAATGAGTATGATATTTGTCCACTAATTTTTGGTCTTGGCCAAGTGTCCTAAATTCTTTCAAACTGATCATCGAATCCTTGGGAATGCTGGATCTGGATTTTCTACCAATTAGATTCCCGAGACAAACTCCAACTGGTATTAAATGTTGAATCTTGACTGCTTGGAATTTGGAATTGATTTGCTCCATTGTTACCAAAAAGTATAGGATCCTTTATCAAACTACTGAATTCACATCTCCAAGTGCCACTGGAGTCAAGGTGCCCCCTGTGCCTCTGCTGCAGAAGTTGCTAGAATCAATATTTCACCCTCTACTGATATCGAGCCCAAGAATTTTCCCTCTGTCATTTTTGAATGCTATCTCATTACTTTAACAACAATGTCAATGACTCATAGACTTCTTCCCCTTCTTTGCTTGTTCAACATGAGAAAATCATTGTCCCATCAGCACTATAAGCCATTGTAGTGCCACACTGACTAGGGGAATCATAATCAACCCTTGAACCCATTAGATCATATAACCAAGCCTGTATCTTCCCATCGACAGTCGTTGAAAAGATAAATTGAATGTTTTCTTTATAATAGGGGCATACAGAATACACCGGTGCTTCATGACCTTCAAAATTATATCGCCTTGCACCAGTAACAACATCCCATACCTTTATAGTTTTGTCATCACCACAGGTAATAATACACAATTGCTTGTTGGGATGTGAGAAAGCAAGGTCATTTACACCTCCAACATGAGCATCAATATCCAAATGTTGCTGCAAGTCATTATCAACAAGGAAGGAATATGCGTGCACTATGTGTTTCGAATAAGCTACTCCAAACAAAGAACCATATGGACTTCACACAACACGATTGATCGATACAATAGGATCCTTGAGAATTGCAGCCGGTTAGACAAGTTCCCAACTATTTCTACAACCAACGCTTTCATAGGTGCAACATAAACAACTTTTAACTTGCTCAAATCAATAGAACCATCTGCACCCATATTGAGAGCAATCTGTTGAAGTATGGTTAACATGGCAACATTAGTCTTCCCAACACCTGTGGGTGCACACAAAAGCAAATTCTCAGGTGTAAACAGGGAGGTTTTATATACTTTTCTCTGCACTCTGTTGAGTTGCTTCATTCCAGAAAATGCAGGCTGTGCCCAATCTGGCATATCCGATATCTTCAGAAGTTCCTCTCCTTCAGCGAGTGGTTTCTCCTTTAATGCAGGGACATGGACTTCCTCTTTAAACTTATTGCATACAATTTCCAATTCCTTCTCTTCAGAATCAGTGGCATTATTGAATTCTACTTCACACTCAGTTGTGAAGTGAATGTATGTCTCTGAATGCCTTGTGAAAATGGAAATTTGCCCAATTACCGCAACAGGTGTTGGATCAAGGACAGGTGCATCAAAAAGAGTAATCAAAACTCAGATCTATACAATTAATATTAAACGACTGTCGACTTAGTTTGGATTTTGGTGAACTATAATGAACACAGTTGTCATTTGTAAACTCATAGCTGACTATGTGAGGATTTCACGTTTGAAAGTTGGTCAACACTGCCTATATAATTTTTATTTCTCATATAGGTGTTGATATATGCAAACGATCCCACCATTATTCGATGTGTTGAGTAATATACAAAACCTTTGTGGGCTCCTCCTTCATATGACTTGGTACATGGCACTTGGGTGCCTTGTCTTGGCTTTACTTGTGTTGGGCGTTGGATCATGTTTTTTCACCTGTGTCTTGTGTGATGCACGATGTTGCATGCTAACCCCTGACATGTGTTGTGTTTTTGTGTGACAGGTTGTGTGGAGCTAGACTCTTGCATTTGGGCATTGGCTTGCAAGCTTGTTGTAGGCTTGTGAAAGATGCTAAGTCTCGGTGTTGAGTACTTGAAGATTGGCCCTCAGCCAATATACCTTTTAGGAAATATTATTCAAACAATTTATATTTTGATACACCAGACAGAACACTCTTCATACAGACCAAGGGGCCATTTTTTTTTTTAAAATAGCCACATGCTTTCGGTGGCTAGAGGTACACAAAAAGTGGGTTCTAAGTGACCGAAATCTCTCACTTTCGGTAGCTAACATAACATGAACCACTACTCTTTAACTATCGAAAACAAAAGCTCTTGTGTGATAATATTTGAGGTGAATTGAGAAATTTCTGTTGCTTTTAAACCTTTGTTGTGCATCGTGAGCCAAAACATAATGCCTGAAAAAGATAGATATTAGTCGGAACACTGATTCCCCTATTATATAGGGTTATAACATAGGCTCCACCTGGGGAAGATAGTTCCAAAGGAGATGTCTAGAACCGCTGAACTCTGGGAACTTGATAGTCAACGTCTTATCCATCGGGCTTTTCCCCAATATGCAACCTGATCTGCTACAAAATCCCTGGTAGCTGAAAATCTTGAACTGAAACCAAAACTCTCTGCAAACTGAAGTCTGGATCACACTTGAACTAAAAGGCTAAAAATAAATCTAAATCTGAAACTAAAAAAATGCTCAGAGCACTGAACTCATCTACCTACCCTAATCTACTTCATAATTTTGCTGAATCAGCTAATACAGAAATGCCAATGAAGCCAGTCCAGTAGCTGTAAAAACACATGGACAACTTGACTGCTTGTCGGTGAAATCCTAAGTATACCTTGATCAAGTGTCCTCGTAATATGAAATGGAAACTTTTGACATATTTGGTCTTTACAAAGAATACATGTTTGAAAACTCAAGCTAACATGAACCTCCATGTAATCCGCTATAGGATCAATTAAAACATGATGCATGATATTTGCTTCTAGATCTTCAATGACTAGTTGATAAGTTGCATCCTCAAAATCAAACCATGCATCTACAACTTTAGCCTTATACTTGAAAACATAATCATCATCAATCTGCAAATCAACAGGTAGTACGATTTCCTCTTGCTTTGGAGAAGGAAGATTTTCCAAGAATTCTTTGAGATCTAGGAAATTATATGACTGAATTTGAGAATCCAAAAGTTCAATATCATTTTTGAACTTTTCAATAACTAGCTCAAGAAAACAAATTTTACTTTTAGGGGAAAATTTGCTCGATTCCAAAATACGAAACACAATTGTTAAAAAGTCTTCATTAATGTGAAATTCAGCTAACTTACCCCTGAATTCTTCTATGGCTTCACAAGATATAGGATTTTCCACATACCCTGTCATCTTGAAACATCATCAAGGCTTTGAAATATGGATTCTTTAGCAGTTAAGTCACTTGTGAACTTTGAAGCTCAGGATCTTGAACAATGGAGTCGCCAGGTGAATGGTACAACCTTCCTGTGTTTGGCTTCTATTCACCATCAGAAGTCAAATCTGAACTTGATATATTTTCTGGAGAACTTGAAATCTCGGTCCCCAGCGGAGTCGCCAAAATGTTAACGCCCTGTAATTTGCCCAAGGCTGCGGAGGCAGTCACAAAGGTAGCCTCAGACCACTTGGAGTCTTGGATCTAGCCCTCCAAGACTCAGAGAGGGCTCTCTCTGTACAATTTATCTTGGTTTGTATGGGATGGATGTTAGGCTAGCTATGAAAGTAATGAAAGTATGGGGTTGGGGTTTTGGTTTTTAAATGGTTGGTTTGGTACAACAAGGAGGGCCATTGGGCAAATGGGGTCTGCACTTAAATATGTGATTCATTCTCATATCTAGATGAAGCTCTTACATAGGGAAAGGTAGTGGAAATGTTGGATCGAATTAAGTTTGAATGGTGTCGATTTGAGGAAGAACTAGGGGAGGAAAAAGCCAAGCAAAGGAGCAGCTAAGAATTCCTTAACTGAGATTTTTAGAAGAGAAATATAAAGATTATCAAAGATCAAATACAAAGTATTTTACCAATAAATTCTGCTCTGTTACTATCTTCTGACAATAAGAATTGAAAACAAGTGAAAAGATGACAGGAAAAATACTTAACAGAGAAAGAAACGCCACAAACACATTCGCACAAGAATCCTATAAACAACATGCCCATTACTGATCAATCATTTAATGATTACAGAGAAAGTTTTCTAGAATGGCAAAGACCACGTTCCAGCCAAAATGAAAAACCCCCCACAATTCGAACCCCACCTTTCTCTTTTACATGTGCATATAAAGGTAAAGATACTATCAGTCCTAAAAAACTCGAACTCTACCCCTTATTTCTAAAAATAGATAAGAGTTACAATCATCTAGACACCTGTAAACTGTCTCCTAATACAAACAAAAACAATAAATTAAAGGAGAATCAAATTTGACAACTGCTGCTTGAACATCTTGAACACTGGAGGTTGTTAGCATTTGCTAGCAAATAAACTCTAACAACATCAAAACATAAATGCAGAATCAATCAAATGATTGAGGTTGTTGGAGATTTGCTAACAGCTGGAGGATCAGTGCTCTAACCGCTACCTGAAAAATAGGAAATCTCTGCCATTTGTCATGAGTGAAGTTAAATTGCCACTGGTCGAGCTACCATCTGCTCCATGATCTTCCTCAAACTGTTGCCTCAAATCCTGGAAGGTTGATCTGGTGTTTTGACTGCCAGTTATATTCTAAAGAATGCTTCAAAACAAGGATACTCTGCCACCTCTATCGACGAGTAGAGCACTGCACTATGCCCCTGTGGGCTCCTTGGAAAGTGAAAATTTGTGAGCCATCCGATACAAAAGAATCCCAAGGGTAGCGAATACACTGTTATTCCTTTGACAACTAGTAATTTTCTTAAATAAATTATACCACTATTCTCTAAAAATGCTCCAAATTTGAGACAGAATGCCACCTAGGGTGTTGATTTGTGCTACCAAATGTTATGATCATAGTCAATGTACCATAAAAGAATATCTCATTAATATCATGATAAAATATGAGTATGATATTTGTCTACTAATTTTGTCTTGGCCAAGTGCCCTAAATTCTTTCAAACTGATCATCGAATCCTTGGGAATGCTGGATCTGGATTTTCTAGCAATTAGATTCCCGAGACAAACTCCAACTGGTATTAAATGTTGAATCTTGACTACTTGGAATTTGGAATTGATTTGCTCCATTGTTACCAAAAAGTCTAGGATCCTTTATCAAACTATCGACTTCACATCTCCAAGTGGCACTGGAGTCAAGGTGCCCCCTGTGCCTCTGTTGCAGAAGTTGCTAGAATCAAGATTTCACCCTCTGCTGATATCGAGCCCAAGAATTTTCCCTCTGTCATTTTTGAATGCTATCTCATTACTTTAACAACAATGTCAATGACTCATAGAACTCTTCCCCTTATTTTCTTGTTCCACATGAGAAAATACTTGTCCCGTCAGCATTATAAGCCATTGTAGTGCCACACTGACCAGGGGAATCATAATCAACCCTTGAACCCATCAGATCATATAAACAAGCCTGTATCTTGCCATCGACAACCATTGAAAAGATAAATTGAATGTTTTCTTTATAATGGGGGCATACAGAATACACTGGTGCTTCATGACCTTCAAAAGTATATCGCCTTTCACCAGTAATAGCATCCCATACCTTTATAGTTTTGTCATCACCATGGGTAATAATACACAATTGCTTGTTGGGATGTGAGAAAGTAAGGTTAGTTACACCTCCAACATGAGCATCAATCTCCAAATGTTGTTGCAAGTCATTATCAACAAGGAAGGAATATGTGTGCACTATGTGTTTCGAATAAGCTACTCCAAACAAAGAACCATCTGGACTTCACACAACACGATTGATCGATACAACAGGATCCTTGAGAACTGCAGTCGGTTAGACAAGTTCCCAACTATTTCTGCAACCAACTCTTTCATAGGTGCAACATAAACAACTTTTAGCTTGCTCAAATCAACAGAACCATCTGCACCCATATTGAGAGCAATTTATTGAAGTATGGTTAACATGGCAACATTAGTCTTCCCAGCACCCGTGGGTGCACACAAAAGCAAATTCTCAGGCATAAACAGGGAAGCTTTATATACTTTGCTCTGCACTCTATTGAGTTGCTTCATCCTAGAAAATGCAGAATGTGCCCAATCTGGCATATCCGATATCTTCAGAAGTTCCTCTCCTTCAACAAGTGGTTTCGCCTTTAATGCAGGGACATGGACTTCCTCTTTAAACTTATTCCATACAATTTCCAATCCCTTCTCTTTAGAATCAGTGGCATTATTGAATTCTACTTCACACTCAGTTGTGAAGTGAATGTATGTCTCTAAATGCCTTGTGAAAATGACAATTTGCCCAATTACCACAACAGGTGTTGGATCAAGGATAGGGGCATCAAACGAAGTAATCAAAACTCATATATATACAATTAATATTAAACGACTGTCGACTTAGTTTGGATTTTGGTGAACTATAATGAACACAGTTGTCATTTGTAAACTCATAGCTGACTATGTGAGGATTTCATGTTTGACACTTGGTCAACACTGCATATATAATTTTTATTTCTCATATAGGTGTTGATATATGCGAATGATCCCACCATTATTCGATGCATTGAGTAATATACAAAACCTTTGTGGGCTCCTCCTTCATATGACTTGGTACATGGCACTTGGGTGCCTTGTCTTGGCTCTACTTGTGTTGGGTGCTAGCTCATGTTTGTTCACCCATGTCTTGTGTGATGCGCGATGTTGCGTGCTAACCCCTGACATGTGTTGTGTTGTTGTGTGACAGGTTGCGTGGAGCTGGACTCTTGTGTTTGGGTGTTGGCTTGCAAGCTTGTTGTAGGCTTGTGAAAGGCGATAAGTCTCAATTTTGAGTACTTGAAGATTGGCCCTCGGCCAATATACCTTTTAGGAAATATTATTTAAACAATTTATATTTTGATACACCAGACAGAACACTCTTCATGTAGACCGAGGGGCCAATTTTTTTTTTAAACTAGCTACATGCTTTCGGTGGCTAGAGGTACACAAAAAGTGGGTTCTAAGCGATCGAAAGCTCTCACTTTCGGTAGCTAGCATAACATGAAACACTACTCTTTAACTACAGAAAACAAAAACTCTTGTGTGATAATATTTGAGGTGAATTGAGAAATTTATGTTGCTTTTACACCTTTTTTGTGCGTCGTGAGCCAAAACATAATGCCTGAAAAATACAGATATTAGTTGGAACATTGATTCCCCTATTATATAGGGTTCTAACATAATTAACCTTACATCAAGCTTGACTCCTTTAGTCCTTCTCTTGCAATACTCCTTTCTCCTTTCCTTAGCTCTTCCTTCACCATAGCTCTCTTGGAATTATAGTAGCACAAATTTACTCTCAATTCTTCCTTCATTGTCCAAGTAAACCTTGATGCATAAATAACCCAGCAACTATTTCCTCCATGTGATGAGATAATGCACCATATTTAATATTACCATAGTTGACTAGATATTCTCAAGTGGAGTGAATTACTCTTATCCACATGTGAGGTGCAGTCTTTGTGATGATTCCAAGGAAGGCATGTGTTCTTGTTGATGATTTCAAGGTGGGATTACAAGACTGGGTGATAATTCCAATGTATGCATGCAAGACTAGACTTCACTTAGTGTAATTGAAGCATGACTCAAGAAGAGGTGTGCCTTTTATTGAGAACGGATTTTGTCACATTTTTGTAATGCCAAAGACTCCCTTTTCCACCTACCACATTCCCTTATCTCCATCATTTTGAAGCTCTCATTACCATACTTACCCCATCATTAAGGTGTATATTTAAGAAGCTCTATCAGGTAATCAATTGACGATCTTAATCTATTTCCCAATGATTTAATGATTTTTTAGATTATAATTTATTTTTATCTCACAACTAGTAGAATGAAAAGACTTTTTGACAATTCAAAAATCCGATAGCACCCTTGTTACCACATTTCCTGTAGTAGACAGTTTCTAGGGGTAGTTTTTCCAGGTCATATGCAAGAAATTAAGAATGAATTTTGGAAATTTTGTGACATGGGCTTTGTGCATAATATGGTCATTTAGGAGACACATGATGATATTTATCTAAAATTTCAAAACAAGGAATTTATGGGAATATATTCAAACATATTTTTATGATAATTTCCATAATTCTAGTAGCAGACTATCATCTTCAGAAATCCGGTACCAGTGAATAATGTTTCCTCCATACTTTTACTAGTTAAATTTTGGAATATGAGTTTTTTTTAGGATGATGCTATTACAATTTTATGCAACCACCATTTCCTTAATCAAACTAAATCCAAAATGTGTTGGTTGTAATATCTACATATTTTGGGATTGGTATCATCATGTTGTAACCTCTTCCCTCTTATGATATATGAGTCATTAGTCTTATAAGAAGGAGGAGAATCGATAGCTATATATAATATTTGATACGACTTAGCAAGGGACTCTGATACTTCCTCTATAACCTTTGTACATTTGGATGCTGATATAAAAGAGCTAGTTGTTGTACTTGTGAACAGAGTATTGTAGTATTCATTGGTTGTGTATGACAAGGGAGGTAGGGCCCCCTCTATTTGGTATACATCGTCGAAATAGTTTATTTTTTAGGTGTATTTTATTTCTACATTTTCAAGTTTCAATTGTGTTTTGTTATTTCATAAGATAACTTCTCCCATTTCATTTATAAGTTGATTTATTTCTTGTGTTGTTAAGTTAATTTATTTGTTCTTTTATTGTTCATTCATTTATGCTCTTTAATTCTTGCAAGCATGTGATCAATCGAGTGTGGTTTGCTACAGGGAATATTAGTGTTGTTAACCCTAAGATATTAATAAATATGAAAATACACAAGAATTGAAACTAGGACTGTAATATTCCTTGGATTTGATTTGATATTGCAATCTTCATTTTATTGATTTTTATTTTAGTTTGATAAATCTATAGGAATTAATCAAGTTATTAACTAAGAAACATTGCATTTGGTTACTTGATTGTTTGTCATCCAAGAAAGAGGACTCAACTGATTGATAAATAATAGAGCATACTCATATACTTGACTTCAATTACTGGAAATGATTTATCAAATGAAGTTCTTTTTAATATAGTAGTATTAGCTTATAGTTTTTTTCCTAGTCTTGCGTATATTTTTCTGACATATCACAAGTTTATGAGCTCTTAGATTGATAATTTAATGTTCATCAATTTATGCAATTAAATTGATTGACAAACGGGTCCAACATCCATCAACCAAGACATGGGCTAGTGGTCAAACTTCTAGTCAACGGTCAATAAAGAACTTCCAGTGCACTCCAATTAATTACAACACTCTAATCCCAATTTTGGGAATAACTACACATATATCCTTCATTCGACAACCTCTTCATTCAAAGAACAAAGACAAAAAATTGAGCATTCTCGAGAAAATTAGGTTCAACATACAATTCCTACATTAAATGAAATATGGCCAAGCTAGTCTGAAGGGAAAGAAGAGAAGGATAACTCCAGATCAAGTGCATAGTTTTTAGAATTTTGGTACATTTCTACCAATGTTATTAGAATGATTATTTACTACCAGAATCCTCATCATCTTTATTATGAGTTTCTTCAGCCAACATCAGTCCAAAATTCAGTAGGTAGAAAATAAACAATTTGATTTTCTGTAGCACTTCACATTCCAATAGGTATATTTTTGGGCACAACAAATCTAAGTAAAGGTAGAAATGGAAACTAAAATAAAGGTATGACATTTTCTATCTAATTTTTTCATTAAAATATTTGGGAACTAATCGAGAAGTCTAAGTTACTTTGCAACTATACTATACCTTTAGTCCTATGTGCTCCATATCATCATTCTATGTGTCAATTCATACTGCAATTACATTCACCATGCCATATTTTGATTAAAATCCTTGAAATTTTTGATTTAGTATGATTTGAATCACTTGTAAGGATTCAAATATGGGGAAAAATGGATTGTTGCCTCAACCACTCAATTATGGTAGTGAAACTTTGAATACTATCATAGTTTTACTGTTTTTCCATTTATGCCATATCCAAAAATGTTTGTACAAGAATAATGAAACCATGAGACCATCCATCTCCTTTCACCCAAAACTTCTACAAATTCCCACTCTGGCATTACGAATCATGAGCAAATTCAGGTGAAACATACCTCCAAAACAATGCATCATTAAAGGGGGCATAGTGATCATATATGAGCCAAAAGGGGTTGAATACTTCAAGGGGGTGAGGGTAAAAGGGAAAAATTGGAATAGATACTTGTTACCATCCCATAAAGACACTGGATGGAGAAAGAGCATTATGTGGACATGACTAATGGAAGAATGGAGGGATTTTTTAGTTGTTGTACAAAATTTTATAACTTGTGAAGGAAGGTATGTAGTGACATTTTTATGTGTTTTATGTTGCATTTACAAGGGAAGAGAATAAATGTCCTTTTCTTTCCATGTAAAATATTGGCCAAAATGGTAACCCATCACATGTAGAACGAAATTTATTTCATCATGGATTGATTAAACAACTCATTGCGGATGAGTTGAAGAAACAAAATCACACATGGAACCATTTTCTATTCTGGAATGGATTCCAATATCACTTTGTTACATATAAAATTCTAGAGTATGAACTCTTGGATAGGCATATCAAATGTGAAAATGAGACCTTAAAGGAGAGGAGTGCTCATATGACTAAGAAGAATTATCGTCTAGTATCCTAGTATAAGACTTTGTTTCATAAATCCAAAAGGTGGTGTGAGTAGGTGGTGTTGTTAAGAGGACGTAACAAAATATTAATAACTAGGATTATGCAAAAAAAAAAAAAAATAGCCAACAAGCTCAGATAGTCTCCACATCCAACATCGAAATTCTAATCAAAGCAATAGAACATGCATGAATAGGAGGTGGGGCACAATTTTGTCATATTTTTTTTAAAGTTCCTAAGAAGGAATCCTTTTTTGTAAGAGTTTTTTGCATTGGGACATGAAAATACTTAGGCATGGGGGAGATCTTGACACTAGATTTTGTCACATTTTTGCAATGCCAGAGACTCCCTTTTCCACCTACCACACTACCTTATCTCCATCATTTTGCATCTCTCACTACCAAATTTACCCCCTCATTAAGGATTATATTTAAGAAGCTCTATCATGTAATCAATTGATTCTTTTAATGTATTTCCAAATGATTTAATGATTTATTTTTTGTAAGTTAGAAAGTTGTATTAAATCCTGCAAAAGATGGAGATTACAACTATCTATCTTGCACGTTCGGACGTGGAAGTATTGCCCTAATGGGAAACCAATGTTGCCACTTGGCCGAAATATAGATGTAAAACTTGTAGAGTGGTAAATCTACAGTGCCACGCAGGGCATAGTTGTTGAATGCTAGACTAAAATAAAAAAATGTTGAGACCAAACTGCCCAAAACAGGGTGGCCTAGCATGGCCAAAGAAACAAAACTAAAATCATAACTAAAAAAAAAGAACCAAGCAACCTAACCAGAAGCATATTTAACTATTTCTGGGGTCGAACATTTTCCCTATGAAAGCCTAGCGCACCTGCAAATTGTCACTATCGAGCTTATCTTTGTTCGATATAGCTTGTTTGAGGTCCTGCAGGAAGGCCATCAGAAGGTCCATGCAGTTCCAACATTCTATTTCCTTACTCTGCAGCTCGTAAATGGTGGTCTTGAGATCCCTTAATCCACACTTGAGGTCATCCAGGGACTCCTTGAGGGCTTCTCTTTCTACACACTGGGAGTAGGCTGAGGGGAGCATAGGGGAAAGTGGAGAGTCAGAGGAGGAGGTGGGGAAATTGGAGGAGGGGGATGAATAAAAAGGAGTAATGGAGGTGACGGGAGGTGGAGGAGGGGGGTGGCGAGGGGGAGAAGGTAGAGGTGGATGGAAGTGAGGAGGGGAGGGGGGAGGAGGAGCGAAACCAAGTGAATTTCCGAAACTGTCAAACTAGGAAAAAGGATTCGAAAGCAAGGAGAGGTTTGGGGTACTTTCACGAGTTGGATGAGTAGGAATGGGAGCTACAATGGGTTTCAGGTTTAGGATTCCTTTGGTTTCTTGGGGAGATCCACTGTTGTGTGCAACCCTTCCTCTTGCTACATACCAGGTAGCTCCCCTCTTTGATTTTCCCCTAAGACAAGGCATGGAATTAGACTTAGGAAACCAGAAAAAGAAAGCACAAAGATAGTGTGAGGGGTTGGTTAAAACCAACTAGACCTAGAGGCTCTGCAATAACCGTGGAGAAAAGATAGAAACCGAAGGCCAAGAGGGCAAGATGAGCTCGCACCAGAATGACAAGACGGTGTCAAAAACCATGAAGGGATGAGACTTCAGAGGCCAAGGGTGCAAGTGAGATTTGGTGCACCCAGGCTCTGGCCTAAGACCTCCATTTATGAACTTGTGATGGGACTGAGATGTCTTCCAACCCATCTCTATTAAAATTACCATGAAGTGAAACATCAAGAGCTTGCAGCAGGCTGGCATCGAGTGAGGTATGAGGAATGAAAGTGGGGGATTTAATCTCATGAGGTGATGGTAGAGGGGGGTACATTTGAGCCAACTCCAAGTGGCAGGCGGTCTGTCCAGGTGGCCTCCCCTTTGGTTGTCCAAGTGCTAAGCCCAAAAACACCCCATCAGGGGCCAATGATTTAATGATTATTTAGATTAGAATTTTATTTTATCCCACAACTAGTAGAATGGACATAATTTTCTTTTACCCTTTCTACTAGATTTCCTGTAGCAGATAGTTTCTAGGGGAAATTTTTCCATGTCATTTGCAAGTATGTAAGAACAAATTTGGAAATTTTGCACCATTGGTTTTTCACAGAATATGCTCATTTAGGTGACTCGTGAGCATATTTCTTGAAAAGTGCACAATAAGGAATGTATGGGAATATATTCAAATGGATTTTTATGATAATTTCCAGAATTCCTATAGCAGACTTCCATATTCAAAAATATTGTAGCAGTGAAGAATTCCACCTCCATACTTTGACTAGTTAAATTTGGTAATATGGGATTTGTTGAGGATGATGTTGTTATGATGTTATGCAACTACCATTTCCTTAATCAAAATAAATCCAAGATGTGTTGGCTGTAAGATCCACATATTTGGGGAGTGGTATCATCTTGTTGTAAAATCTCCCCTCTTATGAAATATGATATATCAGTCTTATAAGAGGGAGTAGAATCCATAGCTATAGTGAAAATTTGATATGACTTAGTAAGGGAATGTAATACTTCCTTTATAACCGATGTGCATTTGGATGTTGAAATAAAAGAGCTAGCTGCTAAAGTTGTGAATATATTATTGTAGTATTCATTGGTGGTGTATGCCACAAGAGGCAAGACCCCCTCTATCTATTATACACTACCCAAATAGTTTATTTTGTAGGTGTATTTAATTTTTACATTTTCTATTTTTAGTTGTGTGTTGTTATTTCATAAGATAACTGCTCTCATTTCATTTATCAGTTTATTTCTTTCTTGAGTGGCTAAGTTAATTTATCTATGATTTTAGTATTCATTCATTTCCACTCTTCAATTCCTACAAGCATGTGCTCCAACAAGTGTGGTTTTATATAGTGAATCTTAGTGTTGTTAACCCTGATATGTTAAAAAAGTTGCAAAGCCACAAGACTCGAAACTACAACTATAAGATTCCTTGGATCTTATTTGATATTACAATCTTCATTTGATTGATTTTTATTATAGTTTGATAAAGCTACATGAATTAATCAAGTTATTGAGTAAGATAACATTGCATATGGTTACTGGATTGTTTGTCATATAAGCAAGAGGATTGTAATTGATTAAAAAAGAATAGAGCATGTTAGCACTTTGTAAATTTTGTCTGGCTGATAGACAAACAACATAGGTAACTGTTTCAACCAGCTTTAGAGTTGGGAACTATCCTGCTTAGCTCAGAGAGGTCTCTCTCGTGTCACTGGGTATTTCTTTGGCAATTAATGGCTAGATTTGGTTTTGTTTTGGGGGGTTTTTATAAATTTGTTGGCCAAGAAGAGGAGGGACACTCAGGGCTATGGAGTCAAAATTCTGAAAGTGAATGAAAACAATGATTGGCCTGTAGAACTCTCTAGAGGATAAAGGTTAAATGAGGCAAGGAATTTGAGTTGTAAATTGAAATTTGCAGAGTGTAAGAGGAAAGGAGAAAAACAATTAACTGCATCAAAGCATTAATGAAATGAATTCTGAATTAGTTAGGAATAAATACACAGAGTTTAAATTACTTCAGCTGAGAGCATCGCAAGATGAATTCTGGGCCTTTGACTATCCAACTTAAATAGAAGAAAATGTAGATTAAATTAAAGAACAAAGGAAATACATACAATGAGAGAAGAAAAAACTCATATCACCACCATTAGAATCTTTTCATAGAGACTTCAAAGCTTTTGCATATGTATTTAATTCATCTCCAGAAAACTACAATGGAGTTCAGAACAACCAGAATTTGTGTCCTTGCACTTATTCCCACCATTAATACATTTAGAACCTCTAATACTTATACAATTCTAGTTCCTTCAGTGTGAAACTGATTGCAATAGTTGAACTGAAATGTTTTAGCTTCTAAAACTGAGTACAATGATTACAAATGACAATTTTCAGAAAAAAACGTTTCATGATCCAATTGTCAATTCCTGTGATGCTTCAGATCCTTCCTCTGCCACATTCTCTTGGAAATGTCACTTATATTCTTTCAAATCTAATTCCATCTATCCATATTCTCATTAAATATTTGGGAATAATATATTTGAATAAAAATAATTCCCAAATATTTTTCTATCCTATAGAATTAAATTTCCATAATTTAATTCATGTCTGTGGTTTTTAAAACCATTTATTGCTTGCTTCCCATGGTTTTGAAAACCATGTCTTATTTTCCCAATTTACCATTTGATTGTGAAAAACATTTACTGTGTCTTGTTTTTTCCAATTTACCGTTTCACTATGAAAACCATTTACTAATTTGTTTCCCATGGTTTTGAAAACAATGTCTTGTTTACCATCTTTAATCTTATTCTTTTACTTCTGTAAAACCTTTGGATAAAAAATTACCCAAGTATTCCTTTCTCGTGCATTTTCCCATTTAATTCTTTTCCATGGAAATAAACATTAATCTCTTTGATTTGTAAAATTTAATTTTACCTCTGTAAAACAATTTCACGGTGAGGAAGAATTTATTTTATTGGAAATTCCATAATCATTATTGAACCGCACTCCTGGAAAAATGTTGCACCTAAACCATATTATAAATGGTTTCAATTTATTATATCGGGCTTGGGATGGAGAGGTTTACTCCACGCCACTTTTACCCCCGATATTCATCACGTAAGGACACATCTCCCCGACAAAAAACCATCGGTTTACATATCAGCCCGCCTTCACATAATTAAGCTCCGTGTTAGTTCTCCACCCGATATGTATGTGCGCCCTCCATCCACCCTTTGACTTTTCCACATTATAAATTGAGATTCATGCCCATGATTTGACGTGATGCCATAGATCAAATATTGGATCAAATATTAATATAAATATTTTAATATAAAAATATTTATATTAATAATAATAAACCCTTTTTCTATTTTCTATGAACTTTGGGCATATGAGGCTTATCGCATGACTTTGTGGATAGGATAAGGGTCTTTAAGCTTAATAAAATGGATATTTTAAATTTTCAATGGGACTATGATAATAAGGGTAAAAATGAATAAAGTGATGGGACCAAGGAATTTAGATACACATTAAGACTAGGTATAGGTTTGGGATATTTGCAAATTTTTTACTCATGGAGGACATGACTATTTTGGATGACCAGTCAAGTGAAGGATTTAGGTGGTGGAGGCTTGACGTAGCTGGTTAAAAAGTTTTAAAATATGAGTGGAAAGATAGCACAAGGAAAAGATACTTTGGGAAAAAATAATGCAAATTAGCATGTGATAACATTGGCTCCAAATGGGGATGCTATCCTCCCAGTGAGGTAGCAAAGAACACGTAGAATCGGTGCCTGATCCATTAGGTTGCTCCCAAATCATGTGTGTGTACCTTACTCCAACCTGTCACCAGTGTCTGCTGAAAACCAAATTCTGCACATTTCTCTCAACTGGATACTGAAAACTGAATACACCACTAAAATATGACTATACATACTACTAGAAATCCAAACTGAAAAATGCTTGACCAACAATATTATTCACACCTACCTACCCTAATTGCTAAAATGAATTGCCAATCAAGTGAAATCATAATGTCAATTCAGCCATGCCAGCATTTTGTCCACTATTTGTTTTCTTTGCACATGCTTTCTCCAAATCCTTTTTACTGATCATTCATTCAAAAATTCATCAATAAATCCAAATCTCAAAAAATTAAAAAAACATTTGGATTGTTTACCGCCTCCAACAAAACTTCAAATGGATCCTTTAAAACATGTACAAAACAACAATCTTGTTTCACCTTTTCCATTGCATTCTTGTTTTCATATGATTTAACCTGTTGATTGCCACCAAGAGGCTAAAAAAATTGCTGAGACTGCTGGAAATAACAATCTTCTGAATCAAAAGATAGTGTTGGCTGAAATGAAACCCCTAGTGGAAAGAAATCCAGGTCTAACACTGATGTTGATTTACCATCATCTTTATTTCCAAGCTGGTAGTTGAGCATAGGATTCAAATCTGAACTGAAATAACCTTCCATGTAATCAACAACATGATAATTAAATGCATGAGAATGTTGTTGGTCTTCCTCATTGATAACAATTTGCTCATGTAAAACAATGTCACTGTGAATGCAGTCAGAATTCCTTGCTTTCTCTGTTATCTCATGATTTGCTTTCTATAATTCAAAGGAAGAAAAACATAATGGAAGATAGTTTTCATTTGTAAGTCCATTGTTTTCTTCATATTCAACATCATGCCTAGAGGATTTCTTATTTGAAACATTACAAACATTTTGCTTCAACAATTTGAAAGAAGCAAAACACAATGACAAGGTTCTTTCACCTGATTCAAAACCTTCTTCATTTTCTTCACTACTTTCATATGCACATTTTTCAATTTCTTTTGATTGTCGAACACACTCATTTTCAGACTCATCTTTGACCAATGGCTGCAATTTTGAACTGACAAGACCTCCTACATAAGAAGTAACAGGGTCATCAAACACATGAGAGGATTGTTGCAATATCTTGTCAATTTGTTCCAGTGAATTAGTGTGATTTTACATCAACACACATTCCTTTGCTTTAATGATGATCTTAGAATCTTCTTTCAACAATTTAAATGAAGAAAAACATAAAGGTAAAGAATTTCCTTCAGCTGATTCAGTACTTGTTTCTTTATAACTGTGATATGTAGGCTGATTGCTCTCATTACACTGCTGCAAAGGAACATTTTTTGATAGAGAACATGTAGCTGGTTGTTCAAGGAATTCAACATCATAATCATCATCATATTCATCATATATAAGAAAATCAACAACATATGCGATGCCATCTAACAAGGAAAAGCTTGGAACATCAACCTGCTCTTTAATAAGTTGTTTTGCAAATTCATCTTCTTGACTGTCTACAAATGTATACATAAAAAATTAGCCCCATCCTTATCATGGGATGGATCATAAGCTAAATCAACACCTCCTCTTTCATTAAGTGGAATATAATCTTTTTCAAAATCATTAGCATTGGAAACTTCAAGAGGACCTATGATGTTATCAACTCTTTTCTCAATATGCCAATCGACTATTTTTTTTTCATATTCACTGTCATGTTCTTTAACACCCAACTCCTCATTTCGAATCTGTTTTCATGCTTGGATATTGTGTTGAATCTCATGAGAATCATTAAACATTTGTTGTAAGGACTTAGGTCTTCTTTCCATCAGGAGGAAAGACAAATCTGGATGAAAAGTTGTTGCATAATGGAGCATGGCAACAACTTCGGTGGGTTGAATTTATTTGGGCAAATTGTAATAAATATTGAAAAAATTCCTACTAAATGTAGAAATGGTTTCATTTCTCTGCCTTTTTAAGGCATAGAACTCTGTAAGATGTAGAACCAAAGATTTATTCTCGCCCAAAAACTTCAAAAAAACACTCTTCAATTCTTCCCATAAGATAATTGTCTTTGGATGCAAATGTTTAAACCATTTTTTGGTATCTCCATTCAAGGATTGAGACAAGGCCCTCATACAAACATCATCATGATCAATCTCAAACAAATCTATAAAATGTTCAAAATCTTGGATGTGTTTTTCAGCTGTGATGGCATCAGGTTCTCCATCAAACACATGTAGGTACTTATAGTGCTTTGAAGGAAAATCATGAAGGATGTGAGGTAATTTTAAGGGTCTATATCTATGTTGAATCTTGGAAGGTGTTGGATCAAGTGCAGGAGGTGAAATATCAGCCTTGGTTTCATGAGGCTCATCAACTTGGTTATGGTCATCACATGGCTTAGATGCAAAATTTTGATCAAAATTAGTGATACAGTGAGGAGATGTATTACAATTTTAAGAGGAGGATATGCAATTGCAAGATTCTCATGATCATCATTTGAATGCAGTAGGTAAATAAAAATTTGTTTAGCATGTTTAGGAAAGGACAAAAGGTAATTAATCACAAAAAATATTATGTCTTGGAAAAAAATCAACTTTAGGTACTTGTTTTCTCCCATGATGTTCTTTCATACATCTTTCAAGGGATCTCATCTTCCAGTGGAGTATCTAAATCGTATTTGAAGCTTGAGTGGAGTCACCAATAAAATATTCAGGTTACTGAGTCTTTGGAAAGTGGAGTCGCCATGAAAATTTTGAATTCTAGATTCTTGAAAATGGAGTCACCGTGTGAATGATGTACAACCTTTCTGTGTCTAAATACTCTTCACCATAAGTACTCAGATATGAACTTTGTCATTTCTCCCAGGGAATATTTCATATTCGCTCCCCGACAGCGGCGCCATAATGTTAGCACTCTATAAATTTTATCTGGATGATAGACAAATTATAGAGGTAATTGTTTCAACCAACTTTAGAGTTGGGCACTAGCCTGCTCAGCTCAGAGAGGGCTCTCTCGTGTCACTAGGTATTTCTTTGGTGATCAATGTCTAGATTTGGTTTTGTTTTGGGGGGTTTTTATAAATTTGTTGGCCAAGAAGAGGAGGGACACTCAGGGCTATGGAGTTGAAATTTTGAAAGTGAATGAAAACAATGACTGGCCGATAGAAATCTCCAGAGGATAAAGGCTAAATGAGGCAATGAATCTGAGTTGTAAATTGAAATTTGTAGAGTGTAAGAGGAAAGGGGAAAACAAGTAACTGCATCAGAGAATTAATGAACTGAATTATGAATTAGTTAGGAAGAAATACACACAATTTAAATTTCTTCAGCCGAGAGAATCACAAGATGAATTCTGGGCCTTTGACTATCCAATTTAAACAGAAGAAAATGCAGATGAAATTAAAGAACACAGGAAATACATACAATGAGAGAATACAAAATTCATATCACCACCATTAGAATATTTTCATAGAGACTTCAAAGCTTCTGCATATGTATTCAATTCAACTCTAGAAAATTACAATGGAGTTTAGAGAAACCATAATTTGTATGCCCCTTGCACTTCTTCCCACCACTAATACATTCAAAACCTCTAATACTTATACAATTCGAGTTCCTTTGGTGTCCAACTGATTACAATAATTGAACTAAAATCGTTTCAGCTTCTAAAACTGAGTACAATGATTACAAATGACAGTTTCCAGAAAAAAACATTTCATGATCCAACTGTCGATTCCTCTGACTCTTCAACTCCTTCCTCTGCCACATTCTCTTGGAAATTTCACTTATATTCTTTCAAATCTAATTCCATTTATCCATATTCTCAATAAATATTTGGGAATAATATATTTGAATAAAAATAATTCCCAAATATTTTTCTATCCTGTAGAATTAAATTTCCATAATTTAATTCATGCCCGTGGTTTTTAAAACCATTTATTGCTTTCTTCCCATGGTTTTGAAAACCATGCCTTGTTTTCACAATTTACCATTTCACTGTGAAAAACATTTACTGTGTCTTGTTTTTTCCAATTTACCGTTTCACCGTGAAAACCATTTACTGATTTGTTTCCCTTGGTTTTGAAAACCATGTCTTGTTTACCATATTTAATCTTCTTCTTTTACTTCTATAAATCCTTTGGATAAAAAATTACCCAAGTCTTCCTTTCACGTGCATCTTCCCATTTAATTCTTTTCCATGGAAATAAACATTAATCTCTTTGATTTGTAAAATTTAAATTTTACCCCTGTAAAACAATTTCACGGTGAGGAAGAATTTATTTTATTGGAAATTCTATAATCATTATTGAACCACACTCCTAGAAAAATGTCGCACCTAAACCATATGATAAATGGTTGCAATTTATTATATCGGGCTTGGGATGCAGTGTTTTACTCCACACCACTTTTACCCCTGATATTCACCATGTAAGGACATCTCTCCCTGACAAAAAACCACCAGTTTACATATCGGCTTGCCTTCACATAATTAACCTCCATGCTAGTTCTCCGCCTGATATGTATGTGCACCCTCCATCCACCCTTTCACTTTTCTACATTATAAATTGAGATTCGTGCCCATGATTTGACATGATGCCATAAATTAATATTGGATCAAATATTAATATAAATATTTTAATATAAAAATATTTATATTAATAATAATAAACCCTTTTTCTATTTTCTAAGGACTTTGGGCATATGAGGCTTATCACATGACTTTGTGGATAGGATAAGGGTGCTTAAGCCTAATAAAAGGGAAATTTGTAATTTTCAACCGGAATATGATTATAAGGGTGAAAATGAATGAAGTGATGCGACTAAGGAATTTAGATACGCATTAAGACTAGGTATAGGTTTGGGATATTTGCCAATGTTTTACTCATGGAGGACATGGCTATTTTGGATGACCATTCAAGTGAAGGATTTAGGTTATGGAGGCTTGATAGAGCTGGTGAAAAAGTTTTCAACCATGAGTGGAAAGATAGCACAAGGACAAGATATTTTGGGAAAAAATAATGCAAATTAGCATGTGATAACAAAGCATGCTCTTATACTTGATTTTGATTCCTAGAAATGCTTTATCAAACGAAGTGCTTTTGAATAAAGTAGGATTAATAAAGATTTGTGCACCTAATCTTTCATGCATTTTGTTGGCACCTCACATTTACGAGGTACCAAATTGATAATTTAATTTTCATCAATTTAAGAAATTAAATTGATTGACACTTTGTTTAGGGGAAGAATATTCTCAAACATGTGGACTTTCTTGTCATGAAATAAGAATAATATCCTAAAATAAAGGAATTAAGCACTCTTCCTCCTAGTAAACAGGAATTTACCTAATGGTGGCTTATGATCCCATGGTTTTGGAAACCCATGGTATGATCGCATGGTCGCAAGTGTCACAAAGTTTTGTATGCACCTTACTAAGTGTCACATGCACTTTTTCAAGTGTCATATCCACCTTAATAGGTGTCACATGCACTTTTCCAAGTGTCACAACTTGTCGACACCATGAAATCCATTTTCCATGATCCCTAAGCCATATTGGAGGAAGAAACCCATCATTTCAAGGCCAAAAACATGCTTTTCACTTGGAAATTCGACCATTTTTTGAGAATTTATGAAGGGTGGAACCCCCATGGCCATCCTGGGGGAGAGCCACTTCATAGGGTGGAACCCCCTTGGCCTTATTTAGGGAGTGTTAGTGGAATTTTGTCTCTAACTTAAGGGTAGCTCCAGTTTGGTTCAAGGAAAATATGGTGGATCGCTCTTTTTCTTAAGGGACAACTCTGAATAGATGAGATTGTTTTGGGTCGAATCCTATCCTATGGCACTATCTTATGATCAAATATAAACTCATGGAGCCATATCCTCAACCACTTCCCTTATTAACTCATGGTGGTTGAGCCTCCCATTCCTATAAATTGAAGGCATTTCCAAGGTGAAAGGGGGAAGATTTCAGGTGTGAAACCTTTGATCCTAGGAGAAAGAATTCAATGGAGCATCAACATTTTGGTATCAAGACTTTCATGAAAGGGATGGAAGAGGAGAGATTCGAGAAGACTGTAGAGACATTAATTTTATTTTTAAGTTCCTTATTTTGGATTTCTATTCAATATTAACTTGTCCTATTCCTTTCTCTATTATGTTCATGATAGTGTCTATGCTTAAGTTAAATCGGGAATAGATAGATTTGGGTTTTATCTAACAAAATATAGTAGAAGTATAAAGGTTTTCCTTTGTCTCACAGGTCTCTTCGATCACTGAATGAATTAGAGCATCGAAGGAAGAGGACAGAGCAATGAGGACAAACTTTGGGAAACACGTGTTTCTCTCTCCTTCTTTCTATAGGTTAATGAAATACATCTATAAGGAAATTAGAAACCATTTTCTTACTTATGTATTTGGACCAAAGAAGGGGCCTTGGTCCAAAGTGGAGCTTATCATGTCTGTAGGATAGGATTTCTCATAACAGAAAAATGACGACTCCACTATTTTCAATTTCCCCCCCACCATGATTGGTGAGTACCTCTTTGTTTTTTAATGAGTTTGAGGAGGATAACATGTGCTCAGTATAGCTCATCTTTGATGAGTCCCTCGACATATGTTTAATGAAACTGAAGAAGGAGGGCTTCGGTTTCGTATGGGTCCTAAATATTGGACTCATATAGGTCCTTCAATGCATAGTTTTACGAGCCAAAAGAAGGTAAAATCAGTGGTTTTTCACGTTTAGAGAATATGAAAAAAACTTAAATATGACTCCATGTGTGACTTTTCATAAATTTAGTCTCCCAAGCCCAAAACAAGTGTAAAACAATACAAGGGAGAACTCTTTTAAGATGTTATGAGCATAGTTTTATTTTAGGTTCCAAGCTCATTAAAAAATGAAACCAAAGTCAAGAAAAGTTATTGTTTCTATGTCAAGCTCGTTAAAAAATGAAACAAAGGTCTAGGAATCAAATCTAGAGGTTATGAACATAGTTGTTTTCCTATGTCAAGCTCATTAAAAAATGAAACAGACACTTACGAGCATAGTTCATTGTCTTTGTCAAGATCGTTAAAAAATGAAATAGACTCCCCTCCAGTTGAATCGAGTCTGATTCTGGATTGAATACTTGAACCTTCTTTTCCTCTGCCTAGTGAAAATATTCCTATTAGTAGCTAGAGGCCTAAACAAGGAAAGAAGAAGAGTCAATGGAGAAAATCACGCTTAGGGGGAAAGTCTCCAACCTCTATTCCAATTCCATGTGTCGTTATAATTTTTCATCCCATTCGAAGAGTATTCATATTATCTTCACATTATGTTCTTGTTACTCGTTGATTCAACGTTTCCATGTCATTTGTTTTTCCCCACAATGTTCAAGGAAAGTTTCACTTCAAACCATCCATCTGCAGTATTACCATTTTCCATTTCCTATGTCATTCCATACTCATTTAATCCACCATATTACATCATTTTCCTATGTCAGTTTCATGTCGATGATGGGGGATACATCAAGGCCCTCCTTTGATGAGTATTTTCATGTCGACTTCAACACATCATCCGAGAATTAGACATATAAACAAATTACTACCTTAGAACCTGCATTCCTCAATGTCAAGCCTCCTTGTTTACGAAAATAGGTTTACAACATTGGCCTCTAATCGAATGATTCCATGAATGTTCAACCTCATCTCATTTATTCACATTCACTGGAATGTACTAAAGGTACCTTGGGAATCATTGTCATCATTGGTGATTTCCCTTGTAGTTGTTAATGGAATACCTCAATGATCGGTAATCAAGTGGTGTCTACCATGTTCGACATCAAGTCATCTATTCACATGGCTAGATTCATATCATTTCGAGATCGGGATGAAGAACCTGGGTTGGGAGCTCACTATGTTATTTGATTTTCCTAGGATATGATGGAGATAATTTGAACATGTAAAATATCCCAGTATAATCTTCATGTTGGAAATATTATTGATAAATATATTGTCATATAGATCCACATTGTATTGATATGTGTCTATTTTTTGTATTCTCATAGCTCCACTATGTATTTTTTGTGGTTTCAATTAGTTCATGTCATGGAGGTATGGATCCACATTGTATCTCTTGTTGGAATACTAAGAGGGGGGGGATGAATCAAAATCTTCAATAATTAGAGCATATAAAAAATTAACTTGATCAGTTACCATTCAACGAGTTTATCATATATTTTTAGTATATCAACAATGCATATTAAAATAATCATAGATTCAATAATTAGAGCATATAAAAATTAACTTGATCAGTTACCATTCAACAGTTTATCATATATGTTTAGTATATCAACAATGCATATTAAAATAATCATAGATACACATTACACCAGTATTTACGTGGAAACCCAATGCGGGTTGAAACCACATAATGATTTTTTTATATGTCAGAAGAAAAAAATTCATAGGAAGCACCAACTTCCCAATTGTCTAGCTACAACTAGAACGAGGCTCCAACCCCCTAATTCTCAGGTTCCAATCTAAAGGAAGCTCCAACTGCCTAATTTACCAGCTACAACTGGAAGGAGGTTACAACCCCCTTTCCTTGCCCCGTCCAACCACCTTGAAATACAAGTGTAGGCCAATATGTCACTACCACATTAACCTGTCACTGTCCCTATCACTACATTGATATACCATCAATGTCATAGTCAACATGTCACCGTCAACCTTTACCTCAGTCTCATGTGACTAGTTTTGCATTAGTCACAACCCCTAACTTTAAAAAAGAATAACTTTGTACCTATAATTAATAAAGGTATGAAAATTATACCCAATCGTCTTCAATATGTCTTATGAAATTCCTCCAAGTTTCACTCCTTGAATCATTCCTTAAAATTATGTATAGAGAAAATGATAGACCTTGTTGAATTATGGCCTATTCTAGAGAGCGAACTTGAATGGAATGCCATGTGCTCAATACTTGATATATTATTCTTAAAATATTAAAATACAAACTAAAGCCTGTTATATTTCCATTGTAACTGGTCTCACATAATTTTGATTCTCTATGAATAAGTTATGTTTTTTTTACCCGGAACACATGTTTAAAACTAGTTTCAGGACTAGTCAAAATCCCTATCTTCCATGGAGTGTATCTCCAAAAATGCAATGAACCAGCAGCTGAAATTCATACCAATGGTACCTTGATGTCTCTTCTCAACATCATCCTATTTTTTCTATATGAATCATTCTATAAAAAAAATTATATTGAAATTGGTAATGTGACCTGTAAATAACATACCTTGGAAAAACTTCATCCTCCCTGGGATTTTCGGCCTTCTTTACTTCACCTGGACTTCTCTATGTCCAACCTATATTCTCAAAAGTAAATACATAGAAGTGATTTGCAATGGACTCTTCTCTTTGTTATAAAGAGAAATTTCTTAATGACATGCAACTTCCATGCAACTCATGATGGCATGCAACTCACATGCAGCTCGTTATCTTTTGTTTACTACCACTTTACTTTGACATGCAACTTTGTTTAAGAGTTGATTTCCAACATATAAGGGGGGGAGGGTGAATCAGTATGAGCACTTTATGTCACTTTTAACTACAATATAAAATCTTTAATAATCATAGCATATCAAAATTAACTTGATTAGTTACCATTCAATAGTTTATCATATATGTTTAGTATATCAACAATGCATATTAAAATAATCATAGATACACATTACACCAATATCTATGTGGAAACCCAATGCGGGTTAAAACCACATAATGCTTTTTTTATATGTCAGGAGAAAAAAATTCATAGGAAGCACCAACTTCCCAATTGTTTAGCTACAACTAGAAGGAGGCTCCAACCCCCTAATTCTCAGGTTCCAATCTGAAGGAAGCTCCAACTACCTATTTTACCAGCTACAACTGGAAGGAGGTTACAACCCCCTTTCCTTGCCCCGTCCAACTGCCTTGAAATATAAGTGTAGGCCAATATGTCACTACCACATTAACCTGTCATTGTCCCTATCACTACATTGATATACCATCAATGTCATTGTCAACCTATCACCGTCAACCTTTACCTCAGTCTCATGGGACTAGTTTTGCATTAGTCACAACCCCTAACTTTCAAAAAGAATAACTTTGTACCTATAATTAATAAAGGTATGAAAATTATACCCAACCATCTTTAGTATGTCTTATGAAATTCCTCCAAGTTTCACTCCTTGAATCATTCCTTAAAATTATTTATAGAGAAAATGATAGACCTTGTTGAATTATGGCCTATTCTAGAGAGCGAACTTGAATGGAATGCCATGTGCTCAGTACTTGATATATTATTCTTAAAATATTAAAAAACAAACTAAAGCCTGTTATATTTCCATTGTAATTGGTCTCACATAATTTTGATTCTCTATGAAGAAGTTATGTTTGTTTTACCCGGAACACATGTTTAAAACTAGTTTCAGGACTAGTCAAAATCCCTATCTTCCATTGAGTGTGTCTCCAAAAATGCAACAAACCAGCAGCTGAAATTTATACCAACGGTACCTTGATGTCTCTTCTTAACATCATCCTATTGTTTCTATATGAATCATTCTATAAAAAAAATTATATTGAAATTGGTAATGTGACCTGTAAATAACATACCTTGGAAAAACTTCATCCTCCCTTGGATTTTCGGCCTTCTTTACTTCACCTGGACTTCTCTACGTCCAACCTATATTCTCAAAAGTAAATACATAGAAGTGATTTGAAATGGACTCTTCTCTTTGTTATAAAGAGAAATTTCTTAATGACATGCAACTTCCATGCAACTCATGATGGCATGCAACTCACATGCAGCTTGTTATCTTTTGTTTACTACCACTTTACTTTGACATGCAACTTTGTTTAAGAGTTTATTTTCAACATATAAACTTGGACTCTTCTTTTTTGATAATGACATGCAATAATTAATTATCCCTGTAATAATTAATTATCACTTCCATAATTAATTATCCCTACCACAATTAATTATTCCTGTCATAATTAATTATCCTTGCAATAATTAATTAATATTTTTTGATAATTAATTAATCCTTGCAATAATTAATATTTCAACAAAAATTTAATATTTTTGCAACCACTTTGACTGGTCAAGCTTCTTGATGAACTTCTAGAGGCTTCTAGAATATTCTTGAGGGTCCTCCAACTTCATAAAGACATATCTCCTCAACCGTGAGGAACTACATGGCGTACCATATATAAATGGAAATGGCATGACACAAACTATACATATATGATATTATTACCTAAAAGTATATTGACCTGCATGTATTTATTACTCGATCAATTGTGGGTTCTATGACCAACATCTCACTGGATCCTCTCACATGGATCATATACCAAGGGAACCTTAACAATGTGTCATGTCAATGGTATACCTCTAACATGAAAACCAACTATCCAACAATATCTTACACATCTCTATGGATTCTAGACTTCTTCAAGGGTTGACATAAATCTCTAAAGTCACTCTCCAAGGGTTGACATCAATCTCTAAGATCACTCTCCAAGGGTTGACACCAATGAAAACCAACTGTCCAAACCAGTTGCCCAACAATATCCCCCTTTGACATTGATGGCAACACCTACATTGATGGAAACACTTAGGCATTGCAACACCATGCTCATGTTCCTCCTATGACCATCGCTCCTCATCAATGTTTCTATCTCTCCCCCCTTTGACATCAATGGAAAAAAAGTATCTTCCTTTGGTTTGTTCACCCTATATTCATGCCTCTATTCTTCTCTCCCCCTTTAACATCCTACAAAAAAATATAACTCTCTCTTTGGAGTTGCAAGATGTCATTTAGATCAAAGCATTCAAAGTTTAAGCATTCAAATATTTCATTATAAAAAAATAATTCAATTGTCTCTGAGTTAGTCTTTGAACCAATCTATCCTGAACTCATGCTCTTATCCATTGACATATAAATATCTAATCCTACCAAGTGTCTTACAAATACATCCTTGTCCACTGACCCATACTGATCATGACTCTACTACACAATTGTCCACAATGTTGAACCATCTGTAACTTCACTATTTTGAAACACTTCACGTTTTCTGAAGGAAAGATCTCTGAACTGTAACAATTGTTCCATAGACTCCCCCTATTGAATATTCATATTACCTGGGAGTCTCCAATATGTATGGCTCAAAATAATGGAGGAATCCACCCTAATGCAGAGTAGTATTCTTCTTCATCTTTGGATCCATGGTTTACTTTATTCAGAGTTATAAACTTGTTCCTATCACCTGTCATATGCTTTGAACAACGACTATAAACATACCAATCACTTTTCCTACATTGGACCTGTATATTAAGAAAGCATTAATTACACTTTCTTTTCCATATCCCTTGTGGTTGTGATATGTGACTGCTAATTTTCTTATTTGACTCCATGGGTGGGATAGTCAATCTGCAATTCTTCATTATGTGACAAAAATTGTTGCATTTGTAGCATTCTACTTCATTGTTCAATGAACCAAAATTGTTTTGGTTCCAGTTGTATGCTTCATAAGATCTTATGGGATAACTGTTATTTAAGGACCCTGCATTGTTACTTATGTTCTTGGGATAGGTTCTGCATTTTACATCTTTATGTCCAAAATTAGAACAATTAAAACAATTATCATAAATGAATCTTTGATACTTGGGAATATATTATCTTTTTTGTGATGCAGTCCTTCTGAATTTGTCTTCTTGAGTCTTATTTGCTTCTAGAATGTTCTTCTTTGGGGGCATGCATTCTTCCGTATTGACAGAATCATTGACAATCTTTGCATAGCTTATTTGTTTTGCTTCATGTTATGTTGTCTTGGTGCTTGAACCTTTATCATTTTGAACTCGATTGTATTCTAGTTTGGATCTATCATCTCATGATATTTGAAAGCTGATGATTTGATCCAATATTTTGGCGCTCTTCTGTTGCATATCTTTCTTCTGAAGATATTTCCTTAAAGAGACTACTTTTGCTTCCAAGCTTCTGATCATCTTCTCCTTTTCTTCTAACTCACTTCTAAGAATTTCCTCAATTATTTTGTCTTCTTCTATTTGAAATTTCAGACTCGTGATCATCTTCTCTTGTTCTTTAGAGTTGGAATTTTGAGATCCCTTTTCATTTTTAACTCTTGAGTGACTTGTTTTCCTTTCTTTCCTTTCTGAGTTCTTCTAATGCATTGGTTAGATCCGATCTGAGATCAACTTCACATTTTTCTTTGGAATCATATTCTATTGCCATGAAGATTAATCTTTATGAATCAATGTTACTATCATTATCCTCCTCGTCTGATGAGGAACTATCCTCTTTTGAGTAGAAACTTTTCTTGAATAGTTTCTTATTGTTTCTTCTCTTGTTTCCCTTTTGATATTTCTTTTCCCTTTTAGAAGCTTCTTCTTCATCACTGTCTTTATTCCTGTGATTAAATTTAGAAGAAAAATGACCAATACCACCACAATTAAAACATTTCAATGGAAGCATACATTTATACTTGTCAATTCCTTTCTATAATTTTCTCATGAAGTTATCCATCTCTTCATCTTCATCTAAATCATCACTGCAGCCGTAACTTGGTTTTGACTTTTTCTTGAGCTTCTTCCTTGTCTTCTTGGATTCCTTAAAAGGTTCTTCCTTTGTGACTGGGCTGTCCTTTTTTCTTCTCATCTCATAGGCTGTAAATATTCCATGTAGCTCATCCATGCTCAATGTATAGATATCTTCTATTTATTCTAAGGCTAATATTTTGGAATCAAATCTCATAGGAAGAGACCTTAATACCTTTTGAAAAACCATTGAGTCATCAACTTCTACACCCAATCCTTTAATAGTGTTGAATACTTCATGAACTCACAGAAGGTAGGTTGCAATGTATTCATATTCCTTCATCTTCAATTGTTCAAACTTAGCTATAAAAATTTGAATCTTAGCTCCCTTTACCTTGGCATATCCTTCATAAATATTTTGGATTTTATGACAAAAATCCTTTGCACTATCACAATGCATAAATTTGACAAAAACTGAATCAACTAAACTACTTAGAATAATACCTTTAGCCTTTGAGTTTTTTTCTTTGAGCTTCTTTCCATCTCTGTTGGTTGGGGGAGTGGTTGGTGTTGTCTATCCATCTACTAGTACTTGCCAAACATCAAATCCTTGTGTTTGTAAAAATTCTTTTGTCCTTTTATTCCAAAAGGTATTGTTCTTCCCATAAAACCTTGGTGCTCCAATCTTAGCGTATTCCATGATCTCCTTACACTGATTAGACTGTTTCTTGAAGGACCTGCTCCGATACCAATTGTTGGAATACAGAGAGGGGGGGTGAATCAGTATGAGAAATTTATGTCAATTTTAACCACAATATAAAATCTTCAACAATCATAGAATATAAACATTAAGTTGATCAATTACCATTCAACAATCTATCATCTATGTCTAGTATATCATCAATGCATGATAAAGTAATCACAGATACACATACACCAAGATTTACATGGAAACCCAATGCGGGAGAAAACCACACAATGCTTTTCTTATTTTCATAATAAATATATTCATAGGATGCACCAACTTCCCAATTTTCCAGATCCAACTCAAAGGAGGATCCAATCCTCTAATTCTCAGGTTCCAACCTAAAGGAAGCTCCAACTTGCTGATTTATTAGCTACAACTGGAAGGAGGCTACAACTCCCTTTCCTTTCCTTGTCCAACCTCCATGAACTATAAGTGTATACCAATGTGTCACTACCACATCAAACTATCATTGTCCCTATCTCTGGATTGATATACCATCATTGTCATTGTCAACCTGTCACCACAACCTATCACTTTCAACCTTTACCTTAGTCTCACGGGACTAGTTTTGAATTAGTCACAACCCCTAACTTTCAACAATAATAACTTTGTACTTTTAATTAACAAAGGTATGAAAATTGTACCCAACCTTATTCAATGTGTCTTCTGAAATTCCTCCAAGTTTCACTCCTTGAATCATTCCTATAGAGAAAATGGAAGACCTTGCTGAACTCTGGCCTATTACAGAGAGAAAACTTGTACGGAATGCCACATGCACAATATTTGATATATTATTCTGAAAAAAAAAAAAAAAAACTAAGGAATATTATATTTCCATTTCAATTGGTCTCACATAATTTTTATTCTCTATGAAGAATTTATTATTGTTTTACCCGGAACACATGTTTAAAACTAGTTTCAGGACTAGTCAAAATCTTTATCTTCCACAGAGTGTATCTCCAAAAGTACAATGACCTAGAAGCTGAAATTTCTAACATAGGTACCTTGATGTATTTTCAACATCCTTTGATGTTTTCTTTTTGAATCATTATAGAAAAAATGGTAAGATGACTTGTAAATAACATACCTTAGAAAAAATTCATCCTCCCTTGGATTTTTCAGCCTTCTTTACTTCAGTTGGACTTATCTTCCTCCAACATGTATTCTCATAAGTGAATACACATAAATGATTTGCAATGGACTCCTCTCTGTGTTATAAAGATAAATTTCTTAATGAAATGAAACTACCATGCAACTCACATGCAACATGTTATCTTCTGTTTACTGCCACTTCACTTCGACATGCAACTTTGTTTAAGATTTGACACCAATGACAACTGATATTCCAAAAACTAATCTTGGACTCTTCTTTTTCGATAATGGCATGCAATAATTAATTATCCCTACCATAATTAATTATCCCTGCAATAATTAATTATCCTTGTCATAATCAATTCTCCTTGTAATAAGTAATTAATATTTTTTGATAATTAATTAATCCTTGCAATAATTAATATTTCAAAAATTAATTAATGTTTTTGAAACCAATTTGACAGGTCAATCTTCTTGATGACCTTCTAGAGACTTCTAGAATATTCTTGTGGGTCATCCAACTTCACAGAGCCATATCACCTCAACTGTGAGGAACTATGTGGCATATAATATACCACCAGAAATGGCATGACATGTACTATACATCTATGATAGTCTTACCTGCAAGTATATTGACCTTCATGTCTTTATTACACAATAAACTATGGGTTTTATGACCAACCTGTCACTGGATCCTCTCACATGGATCATATACCAAGGGAAACTTAACAATGTGTCATATCAATGGTAGACCTATAACATAACAACCAACTATCCAACGATCACGTCCATATCTCTAGGGATTCTAGACTTCTCCAATGGTTGACATCAATCTCTAACATCACTCTCCACAAGTTGACATCAATCTCTAAGATCACTCTCCAAGGGTTAAAATCAATGAAAACCGACTGTCCAACATATCTAATGGCCATATCCTTATTAATTATTCTCATGGATCTACATTGTATTGGTTAGTGGCCATACTTTGAGTCAACTCATATTATAAACATAGGTATGCCTGCCTCGTGAATGAAAAAATATATTTATACTGTTTGATGGTTGTTTTCAACTTCTTCCAAGTTCTCCTACTCCAACACCCTTATATTGAAGAATTTGTAAAGTGTTTAAGCCATCCATGTCTATTATGACCTCAATCTTTAGGGGGCATCTATTACACATCAAAATGCCACACTTAAGTGTCACACCCTAAGTGTCACAAGTGTCACAAAGTGTCTTATGCACCTTACTAAGTGTCGCAAACACTTTTTCAAGTGCATAGGTATGCCTGCCTCGTGAATGAAAAAATATATTTATACTGTTTGATGTTTGTTTTCAACTTCTTCCAAGTTCTCCTACTCCAACACCCTTATATTGAAGAATTTTTAAAGTGTTTCAACCATCCATGTCTATTATGACCTCACTCTTTAGGGGACATCTATTACACATCAAAATGCCACACTTAAGTGTCACAACCTAAGTGTCGCAAGCGTCACAAAGTGTCTTATGCACCTTACTAAGTGTCGCAAGCACTTTTTCAAGTGTTGTATGCATCTTAATAAGTGTAACATTCACTTTTACGAGTTTCACAACTCGTTGAAATCATGAAAGACATTTTCAATGATCCCTAAGTCATATTGGAGGAAGAAACCCATCATTTCAAGGCTAGAAACATTCTTTTCCCTTGGTAATTCGACCATGTTTTGAGAATTTATGAAGGGTGGTGCCCCCATAGCCATATTGAGGAAGCGCCATTTCATAGGGTGGTCACCCCTTGGCATTTTTTAGGGATTTCCAGTGGAGCTCTGTCTCTAACTCAAGGGGAGCACCAATTTGGTTCAAGACAAATATGGTGAATCCCACCTTTTCTTAAGGGACATCCCTGAATAGATGAGATTATTTTGGGTCGAATCCTATCCTATGGAATTATGTTAGGATCAAATTCCAACTCATGGATCCATATCCTTAACCACCTCCCTTATTAACTCATGGTGGTCAAGCCTCCCAATCCTATAAATTGAAGGCATTTCCAAGGTGAAAGGGGGAAGATTTTAGGTGTCAAACCTTTAATCCTGGGTGAAAGAATTCATTGGAGCATAAACATTTTTATATCAATACTTTCATGCAATGGTTGGGTGAGGAGAGGTTGGAGAATATTGTAGCGACATCAATTTGATTTGTAAGTGCCTTCTTTTGGATTTCCATTAAATATTAACTTGGATTATTCCTCTCTATTGTGTTCATGATAGTGTATATGCTTAAGTTAAATCGGGTGTAGATAGATATGTTTTTTATCTAATTAAATATAGTAGAAGTAGAAAGTTTTTCCTTTGTCTTCCAGGTCTCTTCCATCGCTGAAGGAATTAGAGCAATGAAGGAAAAGGATGGAGCAGCGAGGAAAAACTTCGGGAAACATTTGTTTCTTTATCCTTATTTATATAAGTTAATGAAATAGATCTATAAGGAAAGTAGAAACCACTTTTTTACTTGTGTCTTTGGACCAAAGAAGGGGTCTTGGTCCAAAGGGGAGCTTAGCCTATCTGGAGGGTAAAATTTCTCATAACAGAAAAATGGTGACTCCATTGCTTTCAATTTTTCCCCCACCATTATTGGTGAGTACCTCTTTGGTTTTTAACGAGCTTGAGGAGGATAACAGATGCTCGTTATAGCTCATCTTCTATGAGTCCCTCGAAATATGTTTAAAGAACCTGAAGAAGGAGGGGTTTGGTTCTGTATGAGTCTTGGAGATTAAACTATGGGAATTTGTTCCAATACCAAGGTACAAGAATGTGATCGACAGAAAGTTGGTCTTAAGAAATAAATTGAATGAATGTGGACAGGTTACCAGGAACAAATCTATATTGGTATCTAAAGGATACACATAGGTTGAAGGTATCAAATTTGAAGAGATGTTTTCCCCAGTTTCTAGAATGGAAGCAATCATATTGATACTAATGCATGCTCAAAGAATATTAAGGTGTATCATATGGACATCAAATCATCCTTTCTGAATGGGGAAATAGAAGAAGAAGTCTAGATTGAGAAACCAGAAGGATTTCAGTTTTCAGAGAATGAAAATTATGTTTGTAGATTGAAGAAGGCCTTGTATGGTCTCAAACAGGATTCCAAAGCATGGTATTCCAGTCTGGACAAATATATACAATAGAAAGGGTTCAAAAAAGAAAATGCAGACATCAACCTCTACATCAAGGAAACTCAAAATAACATATTATTAATTGAAGTTTATGTTGATGATATTATTTTTGGAAGTGATGATGACAGGTTAAGACAGAAATTTGCAAAGGATATGCAAAATGAATTTTAAATGTCATTACTTGGAGAACTATCCTTCTTTTTGGGTCTTCAGATATGTAAAATCAACCAAGGAAGTTTTATCTCTTAAAGCAAATATATCAGAGAAATGCTAAAGAGGTTCACAATGGAAGATTGCAAACTAGTCAATAATCTTATGAAAACCAGTTGGAAGCTAAACAAAGATGATGATTCAAAGTCTACATATCAAAGGTAGTATAGGTCAATGATTGACAGATTAATTTATGTGACAATATCTAGACCATATGTAATGCAGGTAGTTGGGTAGGTGGCATGATTTCAAGAAGCACCAAAGGAATCACATGTTCTATCAGTAAATATGATATTCACATATCTCAAGGGTACAAAAGAGTTTGGATTAGGGTATCCAAAAGGAAAGGATCTATCACTTATTTCCTACATAGGTGCAGATTGGGCAAGTTGCATTGATGATCGAAGAAGCACAAGTGGAGCAACGTTCTACTTGGGTAAGTGTTCGGTATCCTGGATAAGCAAGAAACAATCATCAATATCATTGTCTACAGCTGAAGTAGAGTATATTGTAGCTGCAACATGTTGTACACATGTTCTATGGATGAAAAAAACTTTGAAAGATATACAGGTTGAGTATGATGAGCCCATTCCAATATACTGTGATAATACAAGATCCATCATTATCTCAAAGAATACAATGATTCACTCTGAGAAGAAGCAAATTCCAATCAAGTATCACTTTATATGGGAACAAGTTGCAGAGAAGAACATTAGAGTTGAATATGAGGGAACAAAAGAACAAGTTGCGGATATCTTTACAAAACCACTTCCAAGGGAAAGATTTTGAGTATCTTCAACAGAGACTCGGAGTAATTTCTACTCCAAAATAAATTATTTTGAATGCTTATCTTATATATCTTATATTTACACGAGGAAGAACCATTAAGAGAAAAGTTCAGTTTGAGTAGTTCCAAGAAGAGTTTAGTCAAGGGGAGTAGCTCTAACGACAATTTAGTTTTGGAAGATTTCAGTGAAGGGGATCAACCCAAGGACAATTTAGTTAAGGGGAATACATAGTTAGAGAGCACAAAAGCATGTTTCTAGGGGGATCGATTATCACAGGTAGATCATGAGCCATATGACTTTAGTTTTGTATTAGAGTGTTTCCATCAATGCCAAAGGGGGAGATTTTTTATCAATTGGGTTGGTTGTCATTGATGTCAACCCTTGAAGCAATTTCGATAGAAAATTTCGGTAGCCCCAAAAGTATGTTTAAGGGACTCAAGATTGTTTAAGGTATAACGGTATGAATATATGTGTATTTGCAGGTAAGACTATCTATATGGATAGTACATGTCATGCCATTTTCAGTGATATGTGGAACATCACATAACTCCTCACGGTTAGAGATTTATGGCCTTATGAAGTTGGAGAACCCTACTGAGTTGTCTAGAATCCCCTAGAAGGTAAATATGTCAAATCATTCTATAAACCCCTAGAAGAAGTTTACTAGTCAAAGTGGGTGAAACTAGGAGTTAACCATGGGTTAAGTTGTTGCAATAAGAAATAATTAAAAATAAATTAGTTGAAACTAGAAGTGGAGAGCTTACTATTTTTGGATAAAGTGGTTATAAGTGGATAAGTGGTTAGAAGTGGGTTATCCCTAAAAGAAGGAAGTTGGGTTAAGTTGGTTAGAAGGTAACCCCTTGAGGAAGCTACATGGAAGTATAAATAAGAGAGCAAGGCTCTCCTATTAGCACCTATTGAGCACATTGAATATCTATTATTGTGTAAGGTTTATTTCAGGTACTCATTGATACATTTGAAGCTATGGAAGTCTAAGGTAGCTCGAAGGGTTGATGATGAAGGTTTCGAAATTGCATAAATACTGAAAAAAACCTAGTTGTTTAGGTGTACGCAGGCTACAGTGGAACAAATTATGCACATACGTAGGATGAAATATCAAAGAGCACGTACATATGCATGTTGAAGAAGGAAAATTCGTGTATAGTTGGGAAAAAAAATGAAAACTTGAGGAGATGAAGATGTCAGGTCTCTAGAGTCTAAAAGAAAGCTCCCATGAAGGTCTACATTGATCAGGTACAACGGATCTATCTATAGGTGCAAAATGTATGTCTTATTTCTATGTGAATTTGTATATTATGGGGGTTTGAGGATTTTCCCTAGAGAGGTTATTGGTTGTATGGAACTCACTGTATAAGCAAGATCTACAGAAATACAATGTTAGTATATTTGATATTTATCATTGGTACATCTTGTTAGTGTTGAGGCACATCTTATATTTCTTGGCATATGGTTGAGGTTCTTTTGTCGTACATGGTTAAGAACTTGTAGTTGTGAAGTGGTTGTGAAGCTGTTGGTGTAGCGTGAGGTTGTATATCAGTGAGGGTTTGATGTCTAGTCCATGTGATGGTTATTACACGTGTTCATGATTATACACACATGTATGGCACATGAATGGAGAGATATAAATGCACTTGGTTAAGGTATATGTAAGATGATGTATACACATGGAACAACTACATATAAGACATAGTGACGGGTTGCAAGTTGAAGTGACAGAGGGAGAAGAGTGTTTGAAGTTTGAGAAAAATGTGAAAAACCTAGTTTTCTGAAGGTGTACGTAGGTTGCAGCATAGACAGACCACGTACATATGTAGGCTACAGTATAGACATGGTGCATACATACACGAGTTGCAGTATATACAGGTCGTGTATCTGTTGGTTTTTTTTTGGTATAGGATGAGTGCAGGTACATGTTGGTTAAAGTTCAGTGGCACACGTTGGTTACAGGTTGTTGGCACATATTGATACAAGTTTACAATGATATATCTCACAGTGACAGTGTGACAATGGTTTCATCATTTCACTTATATTTCAAGGTGTTTGGATGGGTAAAGGATAGGTGGTTGTAGCCACATTTTGGTTGTAGACGGAGAGCATAGGGGGTTGTAGCTTCCTTCTGTTTGTAACCAAAGAATTGGGGAGATGGAGCTTCCCTCAAGTTGTATCCTAAAAATATAGGGGGTCAGAGCCTCCTTACAGTTGCATCTAGAGAACAAAGAAAGTTGTTTCTTCCAATAAATTTAGTTCTTAAAGACATATAAGAAAAATCATTTTGTGGTTTTCTCCCACATTGGGTTTCCACGTAAAAATATTGGTGTGTTGTGTATGTGTATAATTGTTAATTTTTCATGGTTTATTTACTCTGCACTTGTTGAATGATAATGGTATATTGTTCATAAAGATAAATAACACTTACATAATGTGGTTAAAAGGATTAACAATATCTATTATTAATTCAACCCCCCCTCTCAGTAATCCAACATTGTCCAATCCTGGTCTTTCTTGGTAGCACAATCCATAACTAGTAGTGCCATGCAAATACCTGAAAAAGCCTCTTTATTGTTATCCAATGCTCCTTCCTTGGTTTTGACATATACATACTCAAAACTCCCACTGCATGTGCAATGTTTGGTCTAGTACATACCATTGCACACATGAAACTTCCAACCTATTGGTTGTGGAGCCTGATTATCTTCCTGATTCAGAGGTCCTTGCTTTCAACCATGTTTATACCCCATGAAGTATTTACACCCCATAAGTATGTGCACTCTTCCACGCGAGGGAGTGCA
>SNQJ01S0031716.1:130004-147110 GCA_010110895.2 Picea sitchensis
CTATTTTATTTCTGGTGCTTGTGTGGCCCCTTTGCGGCTCGGGGGGCTAAGGGGGAAGAAGAGTACCCCTAGCGTTTGGCTGGGAGGTACCGGTGAGCTTTCTTTGGTCGGCAAGCAGAAGCGGCACGGAGCGAGGGGAGCGGAACAGCACGAGGGACGTCTCCGAAGCGGGCGTGTGGCCAAGGTATGATTTTAATGGTAAAGTAGAAAGTAGTTTTATATTCGGAAAAATGATTGTTATAGGTGATAATATGATGAGATTGGTCGGCATTATGGTTGAAATTTCAATCCGCAACGATATGGTAGAGTTTCCTTATATTCTGATCATGTGTCACCGTATTTATGATGTCATGGTTTGCATTTATATGTATTAGGTGATGTTGTTAATTCCTTATTGTTACTTCCTATTGCACTTCGCCGTTCATAGACGTAACGAAGGGGGTCGTTACATGAAAAAAATTAGATCGACGCACCCTTGACGACCTTTAGAATTGGCATGTTTCTTAACAAAACCTAGCCCGATATGCACACTATGGCATTCTTTCATGCATCTTCTTAGGCACCCGCAAAAATTCTGGATGAGCATGTACAACATTCATTTGTGTGCGTGCGCAAAACTGGACCCAAAAATTTGGGTGCCAAGAAGCCCCCACCACTATTACATGTCTCATCCTCGAGCCAACTACTTTATGGAATTATGTTGGTAACATAAAAAATTGTTCCCTTAAGCTTCTCCACAAATTCCAAGCATTGACGCTCAGGCTCAGAATATCATTCTTGAAGGGACTGGGTGATTTGGACGATCGATTATGCGATCACATCTGTGACCATCGATGATGTGAGGTCCATTATACTGAGATGCTCATTCAAAGGGATGGAAATTGACATCACATCCAATAGCTGGGTGAACAGAGTTGAGGCCATATTAGTCTATTGAACCTTGTAACTTCTTCCTTCTTTTTATTATTCTACACTTGTATTTTTCCCAAAGTATGTTTCCCTCCCTTAATTTTCATTTATGTATCTTACCTCCATGACTTACACCTTTTCCATACTTAGTTTATTTTTCATTCATGGGTTGGCAGACTCACAGATTCACGACATATCACTTTTCTCTCTTGAACTCTTACAAACACTTAGTTTATTTTTCATCTCATGGACTCGTGGACTCGCATACTTTGAAACTCATATTTTCATTTCTTTGTATCTCTTGTCCTCACAAGTCCATCCAAAAAGAATCCATACTTAACCATTTTTCTATCACGATGAACTCACGGAATTGAATTCTCATTTGAAATCTCCCACTCCACCATGCCAATGTGACGTTTCCTTCCTCTTCACACTTCTCGTGTGAAATTAAATGTTAATTCTACAAATTCAACCGTTAAATTAAATTCTCAAAAGGTCGTTATTAATGATGTTTCTATCGAGGAAAATATCATTTATTTTAGGTTAATGTTATCAATCAAGGATCTAACGTAAAATATTATTTCACTATTTTGGGCGGGATTATGGAAAAAAATTTCAACATATTGAAGATGGATGAAAGAAGACAAAATTTATGCGGGGATGCCTTAAATATACTCACCAGGGAAGATCCCAATCATCATTGGTCGAGGACATATTGGTATTATTCAACACTTCCAAACAGAGATAATAATAAATTATGGATGTCGAGAATAACTCTCGTTGGTTGTGTCCTTGAGGTTTTTGAGTGCAAATATATTGTCACCCTGTGCATTCACAAGTTTGTCCAGAATAGAAGAACCATTCCTATACAAAATGTGGCTCCCATGTTTTATTGGCACCTTTAGTCTTCAAGAAAATGTTAGAGCTATCAGAGTCGAACTTAAGATATAGAGGAGAAGATGTGAACAATTTTCTCAGAGGGAAAAATAATGGAAACGACCTCCTACATGAATATCTAAAAGATCCTACTATGATGCCAGAAGACCTATCTAGAATCCATGTTAGATCTTTAAAGGACCCATATTGATAAATTGTTTGGTTTTCTACTAGAGTTACGAGTCAAGATTCTACAACAACAATTCCTCCATTGGCACTGTATATTTAATATTTTATAGTTCATGACAATGTTGTTTTTGATTGGGAAAATAACATATCAAATGAAATTTTTGCACAGTTGATGAATTTCGAAAGAAAGATTTTTTTATATATGGCATCTTATATAGTATTTGCTATCATGTATTGTCATATTTTTAAAGTTCCGAGTCTTGGAAAAAGGGTAAATTCAAAGATTGACCCTGTGACTATGTGGTATCAAGCTCTCTGGAGGCAGAAAGTTATCCATTATTTTTATGAAGTTTATAATAATTTTGTCTCTGAATTTAAGAAATTACTTTTTGGGGAAGATATTTCCAAGATTTCATTGGAAAGCATCAAGATTTTTGGATAAAAAGGGAATTTTGGAGAAAATGGATAACTACAACATCATTAGGATTTTCTATTCTCATGAAAATCCTATATACCTCCCTTATTATGTTCCAAACAAATTTTTTATCATAGAAGTGGCAAGGCAGTATAAGTTTTCGTTTCATGCTTTCTATGAGAGAAGGAAAAAAACTTCATTTCTTTGCCTTGGAAAGTGGGTGAAATTCTCTTAAGAGAAATTCCCAAAAATGATGAATATGCCTCTTTTGACTAGTTTAATTTGAAGTTTGTAGAAGAGATCAAAGGGTTTGAACCTAACAACATTTTTAATAATAATATGGTATCATTTGGGCTCAACCCTACAATGATCAATACATTAATATTTGGAGAAGAAGAGGGTGATGGCCATGACCCCCCTATCCAGGGTGTTAATAAATATTCTAGCGACATAGAAACAATTGTGAGCACTATTGAAGGTCACAAGAAAAGAGGGAAACCCTCAAGTGAAAGAAATTCTCAATCACCTGTTGTTTCTCACAAAAGTCTTTTTCCTAAGGTAAATCCTTAGTCTACAATGACCCAACAAATAAAAACCCCGAGTAACAATTCTAGTGATGATGGAGAAAGGAATCCTCCTCAATGAAGTCTAGAACCCTCATAAATTACAAGTAAAAAGGAAAAGATTCAATTCTCAACAAGAGGAAAAAAAATAAAACATACTCAATGATGATATTTTTCTTGATAATATGGACTTGGATGTGGCTATTGAAAACATCTAGCTTCTAGATGATGAAGAACATGCCAAAGAAAATGCACAGTCCACCACATTAGTTGTTCAAGATGAAGAAACCCTTTATGTGCATAATTTTTTATTTGAAAAGTCTTCAAATAAATTGACCTTTGAAAGAAACTTGCATAATAAGAAAGGAACGTCACGGTCCACCATTGATACTAAAAACATGTTGTCGTTGAAACTATCTTCAATTCATAGAATCACAGGGGATGAATTGGACGTTTCAATAGTTAATATGGAAGAAGAAAATCTCAGACTTAAAGAGAGAGTCAAGGAATTGGAAGCAACCCTCATATTCCCACCTATATTGGCTACCCCAGCCGCCATGATACAACCTAACACAACTTTTCAAGGAATTCCATAATCAAATCTGAGAGAAAAAAAAATTTCAAGCTTAATCATTGGTACTCAACATTTTGTTGAAAAGAACATAAAGAAAAGACTCATTTTAGATTTATTGGACTTGGAAAAAAAAAAATCTTCTCTCAGGCTTAGAATTCAAAATACTAAAGAATATATGAATGCATATTTGAAGAATGACGAAGGATTTTTCACAAATGGGGTTGCTAATTTTGTAGCGAAAGTATCATCAATGGCGGACCATAAAATAAAACATGAAGATTTTCACTCCCAGAGCTGTATAAAATAATTAAAGGCATGTGGGATTGAAAGAATTAATACATTAAAGGGGTTGTTAAATCAATTGAAAGAAATATCACAGAAAAATAATGAGGCATACTCAAATATTATTGGTTTGGATATTACAGTCTCCACTATAGAGGTTTCAAATCCAAACTTTATCTCAAATTTAATGATCATGAGCAGAGAGAAATTTGAAGAGAAAGTTGAAAATCGGAAGAAATCATAGGCCCAAAATTTGATAGTATGGTTGAGTATACTTATGATGACATTGATAATTGGCTAGTTGAGTATACGAATAAAAATGAGGACATTCAGACTATATTGAAAAATTTATCTATTGACCATAGGGAAATCGAGAGTGAATTTATAAATATCAAAGTAAAGCAAGAAGTAATTGTTTCCCCATTAAGGGATTATATTCAAGAATGGCTAAACAAATCTATAACCAAGATTGTTGAATTTCCAACGGAAGCGGTTAAAACATGCCACATAACTGAAACAAGAAAAGATATAAAAGGCATATGAACAAGAAAATGAAAGAGAGATATTCCATCACAATAAGTCCATATTAATTACATACCTTCTTCTTTATCAGATTTCATAGAGTTATATTTATTCATTCATTGGAAAAGTGTAATTGAATTCTGATAAATTCCTCCTTGTCTTCTTTCTAGATCCTATTGCTTGTGATCCACTCCATGTTATTCTCTTCATCATATTTCTTGTAAATATCTTTTATGGTCCACGGAAGCCCCAATCCCAGTCCATTTATGGAAAAATGCCTTTAAATTTCAAGCATTGTAATATACATTATCATTTTTTAGAAATCCCAAAGAACTAAGTCGAGCTTGGTTTTGATTGTATTTTATAACTTTGAGTTTTGAGTATAGAATATTTGAAGTCGATCTATCAAATTATTCTTTTGATATTAATAAGTAGTACTCTTTCAAAGTTCTCTTGTGCCATTGAACCATTTATTTTATTTGAATGTGATCCGAATTTTTATTAAACTGTGATGGATATGAGGATTCTATTACATTCTATATTGTGTGGTGTTTGAGGTTCATGGTCCACTTCTTAGGAATTCTTCTTATATATATATATATATATATATATATATATATTTTCTTTTCAGTATTTTAAATTTTATTGAGCCATAAAGATATCAGATTCAATCATTTGATAAGTTTCCTATATTATTTTGGATATAACATATTTAAAAAAAATCATAAACCAAAGAGGACTACCACCTCTTTAAAAACGCAGGGGGATTCATATCCTCATGAGGTTTCCATTTCGGTTTTTAAGTATTCAAATGTCAACATGACCGCAACATAAATCGTATTTGAGGTATTTTGGTGTTTTTCCCTTGTTGCAGTAATTTCTTTGGTTCTTGTGGTTATGGACTGCATCGCAATGACTTGTTCACGAGGAGCTAAGGAAGTGAGATATTTATCTATTCTGTGACCTCCCGGTTGGCCTCATGAATGTGTTCGGAAATGGTATATACTTATGGTGGGGCTAATAGGTGAGTCCATAGAGCAAAGACAAAGTCCACCAAATTGGATAAGGTTTGCACCCACCCTTGGTCGCAGTGGAGAGTGACTTTATTCGTTTGAACTAGTGTGAGCTGAGATGAAGTGATGGAAATGGAGCGGGGCACTGGTGAATCATTACGAGGGATTTTTACTTCAATTTGTTGCAATCGAGCCATTATGGCAGAGATATTAAGGCTTGTAGGGTGGTCACCATCAAAAGTAGAAGTGATGGGAAGTCTATCATATATGACATCCACCTCCTTAAGAAAGTTGTTGAAAGATGAGAGGAGCTCTACATACTGAGCATGAGTATCTGTATGTACTGCTTTGTTGGTGTAATATTGACTTTGTAAGTTTTTATGGACATGAATTTATTTTTTATATTGCTCACATGTTTGGTTATATGTTGTAATCTCCACTTGGTTTTGTAGCTGTAACTAGGCATGAGATTTCTCGAGTCATTCATTTCTCTCACCTATTTCAGAGAGAAAAGTGTTGGTAAATTCATCCAGTAGAGGGATAGGAAGAGGGTCGAAGTGAATCCCACCATGCTGCACATCGAGGGTAAGTAATGAAGGGGGGTCCACGTGAAGGATACAAGTTGGAAGACTTGCAATATATCTGGAAGGAAATGGTCGCGAGGTGTCGATAGGAATTTTCACCATGCCGCCTAATTGTCGCCCAAGATGGTTGACATTATGTAGAACCTAAAAATGGTGTTGGTTTTGTAGCAATGACTAGTGGCACAATGTGTTTATGAGAGTGGATAATTCCAACATCATCTGAGCAATGCCTTCCATAGTGGACAGATCAAAAGGGAAAGTGAAGGAGTTGGTTCTATGTTGCTTGGGGCCCGATGGTGTTGGTTGAAGCATAGGTGGAGACAAGGGATCCTAACCCCACTTTTTTATTGCTTCAATAGGAGTACCCCTACTGGGTGAGGGTGGAGTTTGAGAATGATGTCGGGTGACTTCGGTATTTTTTACGATCTTGGCTGTGTTTTGTGTGTGTCTTGAGGGTTGTGGCATCTTCATATGGGAGTATTTGAATATGGGTAGGCCACTTGATCACTCCTTGTTGAATTCCATCCTAAATAATACAGAAAGGAAGGAGCTTCATGGTAGCTCCCTAGTCATCACTAGGAGAAATACAGATTCTATGTGATGTGCATTAAAAAATAAGATAACCCTCATACCTATAGATAAGGGTGTGTGGGATGCATTCTTGTGTTGTAATAGTCTGCATAAGTTGGTGATACTAGTCCCCAAATATTTCGTTGACAAATTGTTGGATGTGTGGGTCCTTGCTTTCATGTACTCGCAAGAAGCGACAACCTTCAAATACCTATTGGATACCAGTAGGCCGTTCAAAACCGTGAGAGTACCATTTCTAGTAATAAGAGGATCTAACTGTAATGAAATTCCTTGCCTGCATTCTGGGCATCAGATAATCATGTATGAATTTTTTCATTATGTATCGAGACTAAACCATCTAAATTCCAGCGATGCACCACTCAACTGCTATGATGACCCCATATGGGCATTCGTCTATGGTACATGTTATCACATGAACTTTTCAGAGTCCCGTGGGTTTGTGATTTCTACCTAAGTCTGTAATTTTTCCTTTTCTCTCTCCTTTTCACAGACCAAGTCTTAAAGTTTCCCCTTAGACTAGTAAATTCATTTTTTTTCGCCCCTTTTTGTTTAAAAAGCCTAGTTTTCCTTGATGTCTTACCTAAAAAAGTCTCGGCCTGAAGCCTTTCTTTTTTCCTCTAAATATGAACACTCATATCCTTTTGTTTCAATCACTCATCTTGTTGTTTTCCCAAGCCCCTATCCATTCGTCCAAGTCTTTGTGTACACAAGCCGCAACCGCGGGCTTAAAGCATGACACTCAGAGTGGTCTGCTCTGTACCTGAATCAAGAAAAAAGGAAGGTTTGACTTTCAACGACGAGAATTCCATGTGGAGTTCAGATTAGCATCTCGCAGGAATTCGTAATCTTAAAAGTTGCGCGAAGTATAGAACCGGAGCAAAAGTCTCGAAGAGAGAATGAGTCATTGATTTTTGAAGGGATAGGTGGCAATTGATCCAAGTGTTTGGGGAAATAAGCTTTGGGAGTTTCAAAGTTAGAAGTGTGTGGAATTATCGAAGTGCTGAAGCCCGAACTCTTGAAATAATCTGAGCCATCAAAAGATGAGGATGTGTGGAGGCAGATCCCTCGCATCGGAGTTTGACGCTCTAGAGAATTGTGAAGTTGAACATTGAAAAGTCCCGAAGTTCCCGAAGTCCCAAATACCCGAAGGAGATCCCGATCGTTGATTGAGGAGGGAGAAAAAGTGTTGTTGATCTGGTTGAAGGGGTCAAAGTCTTGAAGCAAGAGTAGAACCATTGATTGAAGAGGACGCACATCAGTAGATTGACAACTCTGGGTAAAAGCACAAAAGGTAAGTGAGATTTGAGTTTGGATTTTCCTAGAGCCCGGAGGCCTGAAGTGGATCTCGACTATCCTAATCCAGGAGCCACATGTCATCATATATTTAGCTATGGAGGTTTTTCTTGGGGAAAATATAGTTTGAAGTTCGAGAGATCAAAAGCGCCCGTATTTGGTCATTGAAGAAGATCTACATGGCCTCGAGGCATTGGGATTAAATTGAAGAAGTCGTGGGCACCAACTAGAACATTCATGGGTGTCAGGGCTTGTCCTGATCCCGATGAAGGCAGTTAATGGAAATGGGAGTGGTGGTTGAAACTTCAACTCCCTCCATAAATGGAAAGTAGCCTGAGAGCGACTGTGAAGGAAGACTATCAATCTGAAGCTTCCTTATGGACAGATTTTCCTCCAAAGAACATAATTGAGGTGAGCTCACATTTGACATGAGAAGGCCTGCACAGTTTGACATAGCAGGCACTGACTGAAAACTTTGAATGCAGTGGTCAGATCACGATCCTGGTAGTTGCAACAATTTTGAGTATATATACTCAGTTTTGATATTTTTTAAAGGTTGAATGGTTGAGCTAGGCTCCTAACTATTGTAATATTTTTATGAAGAACACTGGTTCTTTGGTTATGTATTTTTTTTGAGACATCTTTGTTAATTTAAGTCATCTTTCTTGCTCCATATTATTTTCCTCTTATACTAAGAGAGTTCGTGATGACTGATTCACATGGATTGTTGTGATTTTATTATGATGAATGTTTGATTATAATGTTGTTATAATTTCTTTCAGTTTCTTTGAGATTTGAATTCAAGAGGATCTTGCATTTAAGTTTTTTCTCCTTAGGCTACTGAAGACCTGATGCCCACAACATACCTCTACACTCTCCTCACCAAAGTCTTCCCTCTATTCACCCTTACTCCATCTTAATGAATGAAGTTGATTCTAGACCTCAATTGCTTATGCATGCTAGACCAGATTTATGAGTTAGAACATTATTATCATTGAGTCCTCTCCATTTGATCACCTAAAACACATTTACATTTACTTTATAAATTGATGGGTATTGGGCTTACCTTCTATGCAATCTGAGGGTGAATTCTAGTGCTAATAGTACAATTGTGTAAAAACATTTATGCTAATAGTTGGGTAGCAAGTTGAAGTGGTCTATTCCTAACTTCTAAGATAAGGATTCCCTTCCTCCCTCAGAAGGTATAATAGGTGCCATAGATTTCTTATGGGAAATCATCCCTAGTAGTCAGGGCCTTCTTAGTATCTTCACCCTAAAGAGGTAGGCCTATGATGTGGCATATTGCAGCTTCATCGATAGGGTACTTCCCTCCTAGCCAGAGGTAGTCGCCATGCACTTGAATGAATAATAGGAGAGTACATAGAGTAATTGGTCTATTTTTTCCACGGTGAGGATAGTCCAATAGGGAGAGGATATCTGCCTAGAAAAGAGGCTAGAACCATTCCTGGATGAGTGTAAGAGGAATTTTGTTTGCACTACAAACATTGAGAGCATAGTGAGAAAAGGATAGAGCAGGGATCTTCTCAGAGTTGCAGACATCATAATCGACGAACCAAAAAACCTATACCCATCCTATTTGGGACCCTGTGAGGGTGATAAGAATAGGTAAGGCCTGGTATTCTAGTTGGATATTGGTCCTTAGGTCTGCTTGAGGATACCATGGAAATTTTGAGCTGGGAATGGAACAAATTTTTTGTGAATGGGCGAGGTGGGTGAATTTGAATTACGATTTTCTTAATTGGGTAGTTGAAAGTGAGTTTAGGGTATGTCTTATACTGGTAAGAAGGTGGAGATAGATGAAGGAAATAGTAATGAGGAAGGGAACAATTTTCACATGGAGTATTGCGGGACAACCAAAGGATATATGGGCTCTGAATGTGAGCTAATTCTGGCATGTATGAACATACTATATTGCGGTACTATGGTTTGAAGCATGACCAATTGGTGGTTTTGTGAGTTGTCATAGCCGTAAGTTGCGAGGTCGTATGCCAGTGAAGTAGGGAGGGAGTAATTTCTCTTGAATATTTAGTTAACTGCCATCAGATCTAGGGTATGGGGAAGGCCGCTATAGTTATTTCTTGCACTATTCATGGGAATGTCACCATATTGATATATGAAGGGCCCAGGATGATGGGGCCCAATACATGATTAGAACCTCTTGTACTATCTCACAGGTACTTCAATGAGAGGTGTCACACATGTTTCTTGCACCACTCTTCGTAGTTTCTTTGATTCGATGAAAGACTGGTCGTAACCCTCCCCTATTGATTTCCTTCTGTCCACGATGTGAGGGGGATTTGGGATGCTAGGGAGACAACTAGATTTCAAAACCTTTTAGGAGACTTGAGGAGGTAGCGAGGACACATGGGCTAGGGTTTTTTATATCCCCATCATTCTTTGGAAGTAAACTTATAGAGTCAAGGTCATTCTATTGAAGTACACTCATAGTACTCGTAGGAGCTATGGTCTTCTACGCACTCCTCCACATAGATGTGTGCATGCCTCATTGTCGACACCTCATAAATATTATCCTTCCATCTATCCAAAGCATCTTCAGAATTCATTTCATAAGACTTAACACTCCTCCAACTTACTTCCCCATTTGCGGTGGGGTTGATGTAATCCTCCCTATGCCCCGTGACTTTGTAAATATTTTCAATTGTTGAGATCTACACATCCTTGTGACAAGCTCATTGTAGCAGTCACCTTCATATGGATCTAGTGGCCCAACCATGTGCAGGGTGTCAGTATCAAATGACATTTGACACTTTTTGAAATTCAACACTACATTGTTGTCAAAATCCCAGTCGATTCCTAGCAATGCATGGTAGGGATCTGGCTCATCAATGATTTCAATGACTTCAAAGTTGACATTTTTTTTTACTCCTTTTATATTAACCTCTACCTACTCCAACTGATTGATGGGGTAGATCTCTTACTAATTGGATAATTGAAGTTGAATGGGCGACCATAATAACTTAGGTTTCCCAATCACATTCCAGTATTTCTTGGGTAAAATGTTCACATCAGATCCTAGATCCAACATGAATCCATCCATATCAAACCCACCAAGATTTGTTGTCATCTTAAACTCTCGGTGAATGCAATTTTTCTTGCTAACCTGACATACATCCCTTTCTGACAACATAGTTGCATTGATGGTCTCCTCTCCTTGTTCTTTCATGCAAATAGTTTACATTTAAGTCAACTTACATGCAACTTATGGATCTATAAGAAAATGAAAACAAATTTGTAAGAAGGTATTGACTTGATCTTCTACTTCTACCATGCGACTGAGGTCATGAAAGGGTTCTGCCCACACTGTGCATTGCAACTCTTCCTAGCATTGTTCACATGCTTCCTGCTCAGCGTGTCACAACATAGTCTGTCTACGTGATTATTCTATCGATCTTTGGGTTGAACACTGGATTTCTTCATGCATGTGAGTTTCCTCCAAACATTCATAGATCACATGTTGTAGTTCTTTTCATGCACGTGCTTCATCCAACAACCTCTGTGTTTCCCACTGCACTTCTTCATGGGTTTATGCTTCTTCTAGAGACCTCTGCGTCACCCTCTAAAATTCCTCTCAGACTCGTGCCTCTTCACTATACCTCTGATTCAAATGTTGCATATCCTTGCACACTCATTATTCCTCCAAGTCTCTCTACACATTACCAATCTCACCGTAATTAAAACATGTGGGGGGTATGCTACCTCCTCCACCATATCCTTATCCATGGATATGTCCATACCCAACTCGAGGTCATCCTTTATATCCACCTATGTCATCTTCATTGTGCTCGCCACCCTTTTGTTCCTCTTGTACCCGAAATACATCCCGAGTATTATATTGCATCAACTAGAGGGAGAAAAAGCTACTAATATTGTGGTCGATGGACTTACATAATTCATATAAGAGGGTGTGATTCATTTCTTGATAGTTTTGTAAGGTGGGGTAGTAGGGTGGCACATGGCCCCACTGATGACATATTTCACACCATTACAATTGTCTAGATGGAAATGGACTTGGCATGCTTATCGCCACATAATTTGGAAGGTTCAGGTAATCATCTCATCGATGCCCTAGTGCACCACACATGTTCATGAAAAACTTTAGCCTTGTCTATTTCTTACAACTGTATTGTTAGGTTTTCTATTTGTGACTAAACTTGCACCAACCCATTCGATGTTTCTATGCCTCCAGATGTGGATTCCAAAAACATCGTGATATCGACTGCCTCAACCTGAGTTGTCACCTTTTTCTGGGTGAGAGAGACTCAGATATGGGGGAGAAACCCTACAATGAACCATTATTTTTGTTACACATCCTAGGTCTAGAACATCACCCTATCCAACAAGATTTTGAACCACCAGTCATAATCCCATATGGTATCTCCTCCCTTCTTCTTGATTTCCTTGATTTATGTAATGCATTGGGACTTTGAATTCATCTTCAAAAATTCTTGAAGGAGATATTGTTTGATATCGGCCAGGGACCTCACATGTCCTACTGGTGCAATAGCCTTATACGTCATGTACCACATCAGGGCCCAATTCCTGAACATAGTCTCCATTTTTACGATCTTATCCGCCTCATCTATAAATCTATTTACAGAACATATTGCTTCGCAGATAAACCGATGTTACTCGCCATCATCCTTACCCATTCCACGAAACACATAAAATCTCATTGTACTATCTTGGTTGGCCATCTTCGAACTAGATTTAGTTCCACTCTTCTAAATGCTATTGTCTGGATCCTTCCACACCACTATCACATGGGGTAAAGTATTGATGACCTCACCTTCTCCTTTACTTGTGTCATGACTCCTTTCCTCCTCTTCTCTTTCTTAAACACTAACCTCTTCACTATATGTTGTTTGTTCTTCATGATTAAAAATGCACAAGGGGGGTGGAACAAAGTGGGGGTAAGACCATCTTCTCCTGAAAATGCTTGTGAGGGGAACCAAAGAGCTATCTAGTTGCAGCCGCGCAAGACTATCCAACATTATCAGTTTGTTTCCCCCACCAATAGGGGAGCCTCCATATTCCTTCACTTCTAACACATCCAGATTCTATTCCCTCTCCTCCTAATTTGAACCATGCACCACCAATGTGTGTACCTTCCTCCAGGATGATCCATGCACTACCACTATGCGATTCATCTCCTGGTCTGATCTGTGCACTACCACCTTGCGCAAAGTTGGTTTCTCCACTCAGCATGCAACATCTCCATGCACTGCTCGCTTAGATTCTCCATGTACCACCACTACAACAAGAGATAAAATTCCATATGATTGGCACCCGATAACTTATATTCTTGTCACTGAATAATCGTGTGATGTTTCTTCTTCTGAGTGCACTGACGCACCAAAAATTTGTACCTTTGCACCACACATGTGCACTCTTCCTCTTCTCAAGGTTAGGTCATACCACAATAGTGAAACGGTATGAGCTTCGTCACCTAAGCCCTCACTACCACTACTTTCACTATTGGTATCTTCGACTCCAAGCCTCTTCATAGGCCTATCCTCACATGTTCTCCACTCTGGAAAAACATCCTCTCCCACACCACTGCCTAGTGTGAGCTTCCTATTCATTCCAGGCCAGACAACTTGCTGCACACCCTCAGCTAAATCTTATCTACTCTTTTGTTCATCTTTATCCCTCAACTCATTTCTTCTTGTGTATATTTTGACTCCTTTTCTCCTCTACTCTTCTGGGCCCATTCCAGTCCTCACCTCATCTCAACAATTTCTTGGATCCTCCTCACTAGATCCATGCTCTGGTTCTTTTTCCCCCACCTTTTCCAAAGCCTCCCCATTTCTTAGGGGTTACCCCAACCATCCTATTAGGATTCATGTGCATCATTCTTTTCTCTACAAACAACATCTTGATCCAAAGGGGGTTCTCTTATAACATCTTATTTCTTGGACCTTCTTCAAACTTTCTTTTAGCCTCACTGAGAGAACCACTATATTCTATAGAAAACTCAATAATGTAGCCTTCCTTCACTAGATAAACCCAAAAATCAATAGCTTGAGTTCACTTGTTATCCAATTCCTTTAGACTATCAATCTTGGCTTGATCCCATACTATTGACTTCGATGGTAACACAATCGAATTAACTTTTTTTTCTTTTTTCTTTTTAACCATTCATGTAGCAAACATAGAAATTTTGTGAAAAAGAGTTCATACATATCAGAGTAAAGGTATCTACCTTTCCATTATTTCACGTTCACCCGTAATCCTTTTGTCCCTTATAGGGTAAACATATCCTCCTTCAATTTTATCCAGTCTTGAATCTACTCCTTATACATATGCCACCACATTTCTCTTTTCCTCTATCATTCTCAACAAGACTTTAGGTCCCGACAACGAAACCATTTGTTATCACTATGCAGTTTCGTTGTTTCGGTACATGCTTGCATGCACACTGAAATTTTTAACACTGGGAGATTTGAGACCCATGGTTCGTCTAGATCATGTCCAAGAAAAAAACCTAAGCACCGACATATAAATCCTTGGCCAAGTCCCAGGAAGGTTTCACCCGAGATGCAAAGAGGATCACAAAGACCATAAGGTCTTGTGTCGGGGATGGAGGATCAAACATACAAAACAATACTATAAATGGCATCCATGTAACTCAAGTATGATATTCTAATAAGGAATAAGAATTAAAACTATACACACACATGTACTAGTCATTCATAACAAAAAAAGGATAGAACAACACTTCCATATCTTTATTATTGGACGTATTCCATCATAGTAGAGATATGCATTGTGTTGAATGACTAAGATGAACAACCATAAGACTTCATCGCATTACTATATAAACAATGGGAATAAAATAATATGTGTCTTGCGCTGAGATTTAAGATTTATACAAATAAAAGACATAAGAGACTTCTCCATGCAAAAAAAGATTACAATAGGCTAACTCAGAGCTTTGGGACTGATGCATTCAAAAATTAGCCAGCCAATTTTTTAAATTGAGACCTCTCTTTTATATATTTTTCTGTTGGGGAGTGTTGTCCTTCATTGTTCTTCTCCACTCGCTTGTTTTATATAACGAACTCACATGTGTCTGGTACCTACTGGGACTCCATGTAGGTTCTCTACATCAGGGGCAATCAAAAAATCCTGGCTAGCTCATCTTTTGTCTGCCCCATGTCTTCATATGATGCTGGCAGCAATCATTCCAGGAGTATTCTCAGTGATTCATTTTCTTGCTTCCGGTGGGAATCTTCTTGGTTTCCGGTGAAACTGACAAAAATCAGACCGACACACTCAAATAAAAAAACTTATATTGACACTCCCTTGACTGCCTTTAGACTTAGTGCACTTCTTAACAAAACTCAATCTGATGTGTGCACTATGGCATTCTTTCGCCCATATCCTTAGGCACTGACAAAAAATATGGATGAGTGTGAAAAAATTTCTTTTGTGCACGCATGAAAAATGGACCCAAAACTTTGGGTGCCAACATCATGTAGGGGATCCTTTAAGACAAACATTGATTTATGTTTGAAGGTAAACAACTTAATGACCATTATCTATTTTTTGACTATGGCACATGCAAAGACACAAGCCTTACATTGGTTTTTAGCCTATGTGGAGGAACATTGGGAAATGGTGTGTCTTCATCCTCAATGCCCATTTCTTTCAAGTATGCAATCAAAATGAACCCTCTACTTCAATTTTTATGTGCCCTCCTCTTCCTAGTGCATATATTGTGGATAAACTTAAAGAGGTGCCAATGTTGGAGGTCCCTAAGCTAGAGATCACAAACCTACTCTCATTTTATGAACCATCTATGTTAATTCACATATTCAATGGTTTTTGGCCTCCTATATTAGACATGTGCCAATGGATTTATTCAACCCAACCAAAGCACTATGAGTTATACTTATACTTCAAACATTTATTTGGTGTTCAATGTTCAAACCTTGTTAATTATTAGAGAGGTTTTAAGGATGGCCCCATTTTTTGCGAAGAGTGTGTTTTTTTGTTAGCCCATGGTTCCCAAATATCAACCCTACTACTATGTCTATCACAAAAACACCAGTTTGGGTTTGCCTCCCAACGTTGTCATTCAATTTATAACATTTTTCATTTTTTGAAGTTATTAGGAATAACTTGGGCAACTACTTAATAATAAATATTGAGTGAATTAGGTTGTTTTTTTAATGTGTGTCCAAATATGTGTTGAAATCCACATCAACCAAGGTCTATTAGAAAAAATGAGACTATAAAATTTTTATATTGAAACAAGTTTTGAATAATGAGAATACAAATTTGTAATGTTAGATATACCAACAAACAATACATCTTCAAGATTTCTATCCCCAAGCATGAGCTCACTCAAAAAGGAAAAAATGACATAAACCAAAATAAAAACAAATAGGGTAATCATGTGAGAAACCATACTCAACTAATGAACACAACATAGTTACCTACTTAATAAGCACTATGACCTCAAAACGAGAACTCTAGCTCTAAAAACCCATACTTTTGGGTCAAAAACACCAAAATCAAGCCTAAAATTGAAAAGTGATGTCGCTAAAATTGCCCCCTTTTTTTATGATGTTAAAATCACAATGTTTTTCTACTATGGCCCTAAATCCTTGTGAATTCGCAAACAAAAACCTTAAAATAGACCCCCAAATCGAATATTTATGCTCCCAAAATCACCCATTCTTTTTTGTCGAGGTTAAAATTACAACTTGTTTGAAATTGTGGCATTGGCAACTGGTACCATTGCAGACAAAAACCTTAAAATTGACCCCAAAATTAGAAAGTGGTGCTACTAGTGGCTCCACCATTTTTTCGAGCGTAAAATTACAACTTGTTTGAATATGTGGCCTTGATAACTAGTATCGTTGCAAAAATAATATTAAAATTGACCTTCGAATAAAAAAGTGGTGCTACTAGTAGCACCCACTCTTTTTTTTCATATTTAAAATTACAACTTCTTTGAAACCACGACCTTTACAACTAATCCAAATTGAAAAGTGGTGGTAGCAGTGGAACCCATTTTTTTTTTTTCGGGCCTAAAATTGTAATATTTATGAAACCATAGCCTAAATATCAAAAATATTACATTGTACAAACAAATCATAAAAAATGAAAAAGTGAAAAATAAATAAATAAATAAAAGGAAGAAACAAAAATATAGAGGGAAAAAACAAAAATTATAAGGAAAAATACATGATTTTTTTTAAAATATAAATGAATATTTTAAATTATAAAAAAAAACAAATAACAT
>SNQJ01S0031716.1:147160-161642 GCA_010110895.2 Picea sitchensis
TATATATATATATATATATATATATCTTTTCTTTTCAATATTTTAAATTTTATTGAGCCATAAAGATATCAGATTCAATCATTTGATAAGTTTCCTATATTATTTTGGATATAACATATTTAAAAAAAATCATAAACCAAAGAGGACTACCACCTCTTTAAAAATGCAGGGGGATTCATATCCTCATGAGGTTTCCATTTCGGTTTTTAAATATTCAAATGTCAACATGACCGCAACATAAATCGTATTTGAGGTATTTTGGTGCTTTTCCCTTGCTGCAGTAATTTCTTTGGTTCTTGTGGATATGGAATGCATCGCAATGACTTGTTCACGAGGAGCTCAGGAAGTGAGATATTTATCTATTGTGTGACCTCCCGGGCGTCCTCATGAATGTGTTCGGAAATGGTATATACTTATGGTGGGGCTAATAGGTCAGTCCATAAAGCGAAGCCAGAGTCCACCAAATTGGATAAGGTTTGCACCCACCATTGGTCGTAGTGGAGAGTGACTTTATTCATTTGAACTAGTGTGGGTTGAGATGAAGTGATGGAAATGGAGTGGGGCACTGGTGAATCATTACGAGGGATTTTTACTTCAATTTGTTGCAATCGAGCCATTATGGCGGAGAGATTAAGGCTTGTAGGGGGGTCACCATCAAAAGTAGAAGCGATGGGAAGTATAGCATATATGCCATCCACCTCCTTAAGAAAGTTGTTGAAAGATGAGAGGAGCTCTACATACTGAGCATGGGTATCTGTATCTACTACTTTGTTGGTGTCATATTGACTTTGTAAGTTTTTATGGGCATGAATTTATTTTTTATATTGCTCACATGTTTGGTTATATGTTGTAATCTCCACTTGGTTTTGTAGTTGTAACTAGGCATGAGATTTCCCGAGTCATTCATTTCTCTCACCTATTTCAGAGAGAAAAGTTCTAGTAAATTCATACAGTAGAGGGGTAGGAAGAGGGTCCAAGTGAATCCCACCATGCTACACATCGAGGGTAAGTAATGAAGGGGGGTCCACGTGAAGGATACAAGTGGGAAGACTTGCAATAGATCTAGAAGGAATTGGTTGCGAGGTGTCGATAGGAATTTGCACCATGCCGCCTAACTGTCACCCAAGATGGTCGACATTGTGTAGAACCTCGAAATGGTGTTGGTTTTGTAGCAATGACTAGTGGCACAATGTGTTTATGAGAGTGGCTAATTCCAACATCATCTGAGCAATTCCTTCCATAGTGGACAGATCAAAAGGGAAAGTGAAGGAGTTGGTTCTATGTTGCTTGGGGCCCAATGGTGTTGGTTGAAGCAGAGGTGGAGACAAGGGATCCTAACCCCACTTTTTTATTGCTTCAATAGGAGTACCCCTACCGGGTGAGGGTGGAGTTTGAGACTGATGTCGGGTTACTTCGGTACTTTTTGCGATCTTGGTTGTGTTTTGTGTGTGTCTTGAGGGTTGTGGCATCTTCAGATGGGAGTAGTTGAAGATGGGTAGGCCACTTGATCACTCCTTGTTGAATTCCATCCTAAATAATACAGAAAGGAAGGATCGTCATGGCAGCTCCCTAGTCATCACTAGAAGAAATACAGATTCTATGTGTTGTGCATTAAAAAATAAGATAACCCTCATAGCTATAGATAAGGGGGTGTGGGATGCATTCTTGTGTTGTAATAGTCTGCATAATTTGGTGATACTAGTCCCCAAATATTTCATTGACAAATTGTTGGATGTGTGGGTCCTTACTTTCATGTACTCACAAGAAGCGACAACCTTCAAATACCTATTGGATACCAGTAGGCCATTCAAAACCATGAGAGTACCATTTCTAGTAATAATAGGATCCAACTATAATGAAATTCCTTGCCTGCATTTTGGGCATCAGACAATCATCTATGAATTTTTTCATTATGTATCGGGACTAGGCCATCTGAATTCCAGTGATGCACCACTCAACTGCTATGATGACCCCATATGGGCATTCGTCTATGGTACATGTTATCACATGAACTTTTCAGAGTCCTGTGGGTTTGTGATTTCTACCTAAGTCTGTAATTTTTCCTTGTCTCTCTCCTTTTCGCAGACCAAGTCTTAAAGTTTCCCCTTTGACTGGTAAAGTCATTTTTTTCGCCCCTTTTTGTTTAAAAAGCCTGGTTTTCCTTGATGTCTTACTGAAAAAGTCTCAGCCTGAAGTCTTTCTTTTTTCCTCTAAAGATGAACACCCATCTCTTTTTGTTTCAATCACTCATCCTGTTGTTTTCCCAAGCCCCTATCCATTCGTCCAAGTCTTTGTTTACACAGGCTACAACCGCAGGCTCAAAGCGCGACACTCAGAGCGGTCTGTTATGGACCTGAATCAAGAAAAAAGGAAGGTTTGACTTTCAACAATGAGAATTCCATGTGGAGTTCAAATTAGTGGCTCGCGGGCATTCGTAATCTTAAAAGTTGCGTGAAGTATAGCATCGGATAAAAGTCTCGAAGAGAGCATGAGTCGTTGATTTTTAAAGGGATAGGTGGAAATTGATCCAAGTGTTTGGGGAAATAAGCTTCAGGAGTTTCAAAGTTAGAAGTGTGTGGAATTATCGAAGTGTCAAAGCCCGAACTCCCAAAATAATCTGACCCATCAAAATATGAGGATGCATGGAGGCAAATCCCTCGCTTCAGAGTTCGACGCTTTGGAGAATTGTGGAGTTGAACATTGCAAAGTCCCGAAGTTCCCGAAGTCCCAAAGACCCGAAAGAGATCCTGATTGTTGATCGAGGAGGGAGAAAAAGGGTTGTTGATCTAGTTGAAGGGGTCAAAGTCCCGAACCAAGAGCAGAACCATTGACTGAAGAGGACGCGCGTCAGTAGATCGAAAACTCCAGGTAAAAGCACAAAAGGTAAGTGAGATTTGAGTTTAGATTTTCCCAGAGCCTGGAGGCCTGAAGTGGATCTTGACTATCCTAATCCAGAAGCCACATGTCATTAGATCCTTAGATCTGGAGGTTTTTCTTGGGGCAAATAGAGTTTGAAGTTTGAGAGACCGAAAGCACCCATATTTGGTCACAGAAGAAGATCTACATGGCCTCAAGGCCTTGGGATTAAATTGAAGAAGTCATGGGCACTGACTAGAACATTCATGGGTGTCAGGGCTTGTCTCGATCCCGATGAAGGCAGTTAATGGAAATGGGAGTGGTGGTTGAAACTTCAACTCCCTCCATAAATGGAAAGTAGGTTGAGAGCGACTGTGAAGGAAGATTGTCAATCCGAAGCTTCCTTATGGATAGATTTTCCTACAAAGCACATAATTGAGGTGAGCTCGCATCTGACATGAGAAGGCCTGCATAGTCTGACATAGCAGGCACTGACTGAAAACTTTGAATGCAGTGGTCAGATCACGATCCTGGTAGTTGCAGCAGTTTTGAGTATATATACTCAGTTTTGATATTTTGTTAAGGTCGAATGGTTGAGCTAGGCTCCTGACTATTGTAATATTTTTATGAAGAACACTGGTTCTCTAGTTGTGTATTTTTTTTTTAGACATCTTTGTTAATTTAAGTTAGCTTTCTTTCTCCATATTATTTTCCTCTGATACTGAGACAGTTTGTGATCACTGATTCACATGGATTGTTGTGATTTTATTATGATGAATGTTTGATTATAATGTTGTTATAATTTCTTTTAGTTTCTTTGAGATTTGAATTCAAGAGGATCTTGCGTTTAAGTTTTTCCTCCTTAGGCTACTGAAAGACCTGATGTCCACAACATACCTCTACACTCTCCTCACCAAAGTCTTCCCTCTATTCACCCTTACTCCAACTTAATGATTGAAGTTGATTCTAGACCTCAATTGCGTATGCATGCTAGACCAGATTTCTGAGTTAGAACATTATTATCATTGAGTCCTCTCCATTTGATCACCTAAAACCCATTTACATTTACTGTATAAACTAATGGGTACTGGGATTACCTTCTATGCAATCTGAGGGTGAATTCTAGTGCTAACAGTACAATTGTGTAAAAAAATTTATGCTAACAGCTGGGTAGCAAGTTGAAGTGGTCTATTCCTAACTTCTAAGATAAGGATTCCCTTCCTCCCTTGGAAGGTATAATAGGTGCCATAGATTTCTTATGGGAAATCATCCTTAGTAGTCAAGGCCTTCTCAGTATCTTCACCCTGAAGAGGTAGGCCTATGATGTGGCATATTGTAGCTTCATCGATAGGGTACTTCCCTCCCAGCCAGAGGTAGTCGCCATGCACTTGAATGAATAATAGGAGAGTACATAGAGTAATTGGTCTATTTTTTCCACAGTGAGGACAATCCAATAAGGAGAGGATATATGCCTAGCAAAGAGGCTAGAACCATTCTTGGATGAGTGTAAGAGGACTGTTGTTTGCACTACAAAAATTAAGAGCATAGTGAGAAAAGGATAGAGCGGGGATCTTCTCAGAGTTGCAGACATCATAATCGACGAACCAAAAATCCTATACCCATCCTATTTGGGACCCTGTGAGGGTGATAAGAATAGGTAAGGCCTAGTATTCTAGTTGGATATTGGTCCTCAGGTCTGCTTGAGGATACCATGGAAAGTTTGAGTTGGGAATGGAACAAATTTTTTGTGAATGAGCGAGGTGGGTGAATTTGAATTACAATTTGCTTAATTGGGTAGTTGAAAGTGAGTTTAGGGTATGTCTTATACTGGGAAGAAGGTGGAGACAGATGAAGGAAACAATAATGAGAAAGGAAACAATTTTCCAATGGAGTACTATGGGACAACCAACGGATATATGGGCTCTGAATGTGAGCTAATTCTGGCATGTGTGAACATACTATATTGCGGTACTATGGTTTGAAGAATGACCAATTGGCGGTTGTGTGAGTTGTCATAGCCATAAGTTGCGAGGTCGTATGCCAGTGAAGTAGGGAGGGAGTAAGTTCTCTTGAATATTTAGTTAACTTCCATTGGATCTAGGGTATGGAGAAGGCCGCTATAGTTATTTCTTTCACTATTCATGGGAATGTCACCATATTGATATATGAAGGGCCCAGGATGATGGGGCCCAATACATGATTAGAACCTCTTGTATTATCTCACAGGTACTTCAACGAGTGGTGTCTCACATGTTTATTGCACCACTCTTCACAGTTTCTTTGATTCAATGAAAGATTGGTCGTAACCCTCCCCTATTGATTTCCTTTTGTCCATGATGTGAGGGGGATTCAGGATGCTAGGGAGACAACTGGATTTCGAAACCTTTTAGGAGACTTGAGGAGGTAGTGAGGACACATGGGCTAGGGTTTTTCAGATCCCCATCGTTCTTTGGAAGTACACTTATAGAGTCAAGGTCGTGCTATTGAAGTACACTCATAGTACTCGTAGGAGCTATGGTCTTCTATGCACTCCTCCACAGAGATGTGTGCATGCCTCCTTGTCGACACCTCATAAATATTATTCTGCCATCTATCCAAAGCATCTTCAAAATTCATTTCATAAGACTTAACACTCCTCTAACTTACTTCCCCATTTGCGATGGGGTTGATGTAATCCTCCCTACGCCCCGTGACTTTGTAAATATTTTCAATTGTTGAGCTCTGCACATCCTTGTGACAAGATCATTGTAGCAGTCACCTTCATATGGATCTAGTGGCCCAACCACGTGCAGGGTGTCAGTATCAAATGACATTTGACACTTTTTGAAATTTAACACTGCATTGTTGTCAAAATCCCAGTCGATTCCTAGCAATGCATGGTAGGGATCTGACTCATCAATGATTTCAATGACTACAAAGTCGACATTTTTTTTTACTCCTTTTATATTAACCTCTACCTGCTCCAACCGATTGATGGGGTAGATCTCTTACTAATTGGATAATTGAAGTTGAATGGGCGACCATAACAACTTAGGTTTCCCCATCACTTTCCAGTATTTCTTGGGTAAAATGTTCACATCGGATCCTAGATCCAACATGAATCCATCCATATCAAACCCACCCAGATTTGTTGTCATCTTAAACTCTCGGTGAATGAAATTTTTCTTGCTAACCTAACAGACATCCCTTTCTGACAACATAGTTGCATCGATGGTCTCCTCTCCTTGTTCTTTCATGCAAATAGTTAACATTTGAGTCAACTTACGTGCAACTTATGGATCTCTAAGAAAATGAAAACAAATTTGCAAGAAGGTATTGACTTGATCTTCTACTTCTACCATGCGACCGAGGTCATGAAAGGGTTCTACCCACACTGTGAATTGCAACTCTTCCTAGCATTGTTCACATGCTTCCTGCTCAGTGTGTCACAACATAGTCTATCTACGTGATTATTCTATCGATCTTTGGGTTGAACATTGGATTTCTTCATGCACGTGAGTTTCCTCCAAACATTCATAGATCACATGTTGTAGTTCTTTTCATGCACGTGCTTCATCCAACAATCTCTGTGTCACCCACTGCACTTCTTCGTGGATTTATGCTTCTTCTAGAGACCTCTGCGTCACCCTCTGAAATTCCTCTCAGACTCGTGCCTCTTCACTATACCTCTGATTCAGATGTTGCATATCCTTGTACACTCATTATTCCTCCAAGTCTCTCTACACATTACCAATCTCACCGTAATTGAAACATGTGGGGGGTATGTTGCCTCCTCCACCATATCCTTATCCATGGCTATGTCCATACCCACCTCGAGGTCTTCCTTTATATCCACCTATGTCATCTTCATTGCGCTCGCCACCCTTTTGTTCCTCTTGTACCCGAAATACATCCTGAGTATTATATTGCATCAACTAAAGGGAGCGAAAGCTACTAATATCGTGGTCGATGGAATTACATAATTCATAGAAAAGGGTGTGATTAATTTCTTGATAGTTTTGTAAGGTGGGGTAGCAGGGTGACACATGGCCCCACTGATGACATATTTCACACCATTCTAACTGTCTAGATGTAAATGGACTTGGCGTGCTTATCGCCACATAATTTGGAAGGTTTAGGTAATCATCTCATCGATGCCCTAGTGCACCACACATGTTCATGAAAAACTTTAGCCTTGTCTATATCTTAAAACTGTATTTTTAGGTTTTATAGTTGTGACTGAACTTGCGCCAACCCAATCAATGTTTCTATTCCTCTAGGAGTCGCTTCCGAGAACATCATGATATCGACTACCTCAACCTGAGTTGTCACCTTTTTCTGGATGAGCGAGACTCGGATATGGGGGAGAAACCCTACAATGAACCATTATTTTTGCTACACATCCTGGGTCTGGAATGTCACCCTATCCAACAAGATTTTGAATCACCATTCATAATCCCATATGGTCTCTCCTTCCTTCTTCTTGATTTCCTTGATTTATGTAATGCATCGAGACTCTGACTTCATCTTCTAAAATTCTTGAAGGAGATATTGTTTGATATCGGCCAGGGACCTCACATGTCCTACTGGTGCAATAGCCTTATACGTCATGTACCATGTCAGGGCCCAATCCTTGAACATAGTCTCCATTTTTATGATCTTAGCCACCTCATCTATAACTCTATTTACAGAATAGATTGCTTCGTAGGTTAACCAATGTTACTCACCATCATCCTTACGCATTCCATGGAACACATGAAATCTCACCGTACTATCTTGGTTGGCCATCTTGGAACTAGATTTAGTTCCACTCTTCTGAATGTTATTGTCTGGATCCTTCTAGACCACTATCACATGGGGTAAAGTATTGATGACCTCACCTTCTCCTTTACTTGTGTCATGACTCCTTTCCTCCTCTTCTCTTTCTTCAACACTAACCTCTTCACTATATGTTGTTTGTTATTCATGATTAAAAATGTGCAAGGGGGGTGGAACAAAGTGGGGGTAAGACCATATTCTCCTGAAAATGCTTATGAGGGCAACCAAAGAGCTATCTAGTTGCAGCCGTGCAAGACTATCCAACATTATCAGTTCGTTTCCCCCACCAATAGGGGAGCCTCCATATTCTTTCACTTCTAACACATCCACATTCTATTCCCTCTCCTCCTAATTTGAACCATGCACCACCAATGTGCATACCTTCCTCTAGGATGATCCACACACTACCACTACACGATTCATCTCCTAGTCTAATCTGTGCACTACCACCTTGCGCAAAGTTGGTTTCTCCACTCAGCATGCAACATCTCTATGCACTGCTTGCTTAGCTTCTCCATGTACCACCACTACAACAAGAGATAAAATTCCATATGATTGGCACCTAACAACTTATATTCTTGTCAGTGCATAATCATGCAATGCTTCCTCTTCTGAGTGCACCGACGCACCAAAAATTTGTACCTTTGCACCACACATGTGCACTTTTCCTCTTCTCAAGGTTAGGTCATACCATAATAGCGAAACAGTATGAGATTCGTCACCTAGGCCCTCACTACCACTACTTTCACTATTGGTATCTTCGACTCCAAGCCTCTTCATAGGCCTATCCTCACATGTTCTCCACTCTGGAAAAACTTCCTCTCCCACACCACTGCCTAGTGTGAGCTTCCTATTCATTCCAGGCCAGACAGCTTGCTGCACACCCTCTTATCTACTCTTTTCTACTCTTTTGTTCATCTTTATCCATCAACTCATTTCTTCTTGTGTATATTTTGACTCTTTTTCTCCTCTACTCTTCTGGGTCCATTCCATTCCTCACCTCATCTCAACAACTTCTTGGATCCTCCTCACTAGATCCATGCTCTGGTTCTTTTCCCCCCACCTTTTCCAGAGCCTTCCCAGTTCTTGGGGGTTTACTCAAGCATCCTATTAGGATCCATGTGCATCATTCTTTTCTCTACAAACAACATCTTGATCCAAAGGGGATTCTCTTCTAACATCTTCTTTCTTGGACCTTCTTCAAACTTTCTTTTAGCCTCGCTGATAGAATCACTATATTCTATAGCAAACTCAATAATGTAGCCTTCCTTCACTAGAGAAAACCAAAAATCATTAGCTTGAGTTCACTTGCTATCCAATTCCTTTAGACTATCAATCTTGGCTTGATCCCATACTATTGACTCCGATGGTAACAAAGTTGAATTAACTTTTTTTTCTTTTTAACCATTCATGTAGCAAACATAGAAATTCTATGAAAAAGAATTCATACATATCAGAGTAAAGGTATCTACCTTTCCATTATTTCACGTTCACCCGTAATCCTTTTGTCCCTTATAGGGTAAGCTCATCCTCCTTCAATTCTATCCAGTCTTGAATCTACTCCTTATACATATGCCACCACATTTCTCTTTTCCTCTATCATTCTCAACAAGACTTTAGGTCCTGACAACGAAACCATTTGTTATCACTATGTAGTTTCGTTGTTTCAGTACACGCTTGCATGCACATTGAAATTTTTAACACTGGGAGATTTGAGACCCATGGTTCCTCTAGATCATGTCCAAAAAAACACCTAAGCACTGACATATAAATCCTTGGCAAAGTCCCAGGAAGGTTTCACTCGAGATGCAAAGAAGATCACAGAGACCATAAGGTCTTGTGTCGGGGATGGAGGATCACACATACAAAACAATATTGTAAATGGCATCCATGTAACTCAAGTATGATATTCTAATAAGGAATAAGAATTAAAAATATACACACACAGGTACTAGTCATTCATAACAAAAAAAGGATAGAACAACACTTCCATATCTTTATTATTGGACGTATTCCATCATATTAGAGATATACATTATATTGAATGACTAAGTTGAACAACCATAAGACTTCATCTCATTACTATATAAACAATGGGAATAAAATAATATGTGTCTTGCACTGAGATTTAAGATTTATACAAATAAAAGACATAAGAGACTTCTCCATGCAAAAAAAGATTACAATAGGCTAACTCAGAGCTCTAGGACTAATGCATTCAAAAATTAGCCTACCAATTTTTTGAATTGAGACCTCTCTTTTATATATTTTTATGTTGGGGAGCATTTCCCTTCATTGTTCTTCTCCACTCGCTTGTTTGATATAACGAACTCACATGCATCTGGTACCTACTGGGACTCCATGTAGGTTCTCTGCATCAGGGGAAATCAAAAATTCCTGGCTAGCTCATCTTTTGGCTGCCCCATGTCTTCATATGATGCTGGCAACAATCATTCCAAGAGTATTCTCAGTGATTCCTTTTCTTGCTTCTAGTGGGAATCTTCTTGGTTTCCGGTGAAACTGACAAAACTCAGATCAACACACTCAAATAAAAAAACTTATATTGACACTCCCTTGACTGCCTTTAGACTTAGTGCACTTCTTAACAAAATCCAATCTGATGTGTGCACTATGGCATTCTTTCGCCCATATCCTTAAGCATTGACAAAAAATATGGATGAGTGTGAAAAACTTTCGTTTGTGCACGCATGAAAAATGGACCCAAAACTTTGGGTGCCAACAGCATGTAGGGGATCCTTTAAGACAAACATTGATTTGTGTTTGAAGGTAAACACCAGAATGACCATTATCTATTTTTTGACTATGGCACATGCAAAGACACAAGCCTTACTTTGGTTTTTAGCCTATGTGGAGGAACATTGGGAAATGGTGTGTCTTCATCCTCAATGCCCATTTCTTTCAAGTATGAAATCAAAATGAACCCTCTACTTCAATTTTTATGTACCCTCCTCTTCCTAGTGCATGTATTGTGGATAAACCTAAAGAGGTGCCAATGTTGGAGGTCCCTAAGATAGAGATCACAAACCTACTCTCATTTTATGAACCATCTATGTTAATTCACATATTCAATGGTTTTTGGCCTCCTATATTAGACATGTGCCAATGGATTTATTCAACCCAACCGAAGCACTATGAGTTATATCTATACTTCAAACATTTATTTGGTGTTCAATGTTCAAACCTTGTTAATTATTAGAGAGGTTTTAAGGATGGCCCTGTTTTTTGCGAAGAGTGTGTTGTTTTGTTAGCCCATGGTTCCCAAATATCAACCCTACTACTATGTCTATCACAAAAACACCAGTTTGGGTTCGCCTCCCAACGTTGTCATTCAATTTATAACATTTTTCATTTTTTGAAGTTATCAGGAATAACTTGGGCAACTACTTAATAATAATTATTGAGTGAATTAGGTTGTTTTTTTAATGTGTGCCCAAATATGTGTTGAAATCCACATCAACCAAGGTCTATTAGAAAAAATGATACTATAGAGGGAAATTTTTATATTGGCACAAGTTTTGAATAATGAGAATACAAATTTGTAATGTTAGATATACCAACAGACAATACATCGTCAAGATTTCTATCCCCAAGCATGAGCTCACTCAAAAAGGAAAAAATGACACAAACCAAAATAATAAAAAATAGGGTAATCATGTGAGAAACCATACTCAACTAATGAACACAACATAGCTACCTACTTAATAAGCACTATGACCTCAAAACGAGAACTCTAGCTCTAAAAACCCATACTTTTGGGTCAAAAACACCAAAATCAAGCCTAAAATTGAAAAGTGATGTCTCTAAAATTGCCCCCTTTTTTTTATGATGTTAAAATCACAACGTTTTTCTACTATGGCCCTAAATCCTTGTGAATTCGTAAATAAAAACCTTAAAATAGACCCCCAAATTGAATATTTATGCTCCCAAAATCACCCATTCTTTTTTGTCGAGGTTAAAATTACCACTTGTTTGAAATTGTGGCATTGGCAACTGGTACCATTGCAGACAAAAACCTTAAAATTGACCCCAAAATTAGAAAGTGGTGCTACTAGTGGCACCACCATTTTTTCGAGCGTAAAATTACAACTTGTTTGAATCTGTGGCCTTGATAACTAGTATCGTTGCAAAAATAACATTAAAATTGACTTTCGAATAAAAAAGTGGCACTACTAGTAGCACCCACTCTTTTTTTTTCATATTTAAAATTACGACTTCTTTGAAACCACGACCTTTACAACTAGTCCAAATTGAAAAGTGGTGGTAGCAGTGGAACCCCCTTTTTTTTTGTTTCAGGCCTAAAATTGCAATATTTATGAAACCATAGCCTAAATATCAACAATATTACATTGTACAAACAAATCATAAAAAATGAAAAAGTGAAAAAAAAATAAAAATAAAAATTAGAGCAAATNGTACAAACAAATCATAAAAAATGAAAAAGTGAAAAAAAAAATAAAAATAAAAATTAGAGCAAATTTAAAAAAATAAAAAATAAAACAATTATATATATATATATATATATCCAAGAAAAAATGTATTTTTATTTGAGATAAAAAAAAAATACAATACTCATGTGCTCTAGGCATAGTCCACAAAAGATCATCTAGAGATAGATCTCTTTAAAATATTTCACTATAGATCCATAAACATCCACAACTTTCATAATATCACATATACTATCTATTAAGTAGTTGGAAACAAATAGTAGACTTTAATAGTCTCATGTAATGACAAATTATAGGTTCGAAAACTATTGTAAAACCATTGTTTGGCCATCTTATAATTCTTCGAATAAGCCATAAATCTCAGGTAGATGAAGTTCTTCCTTTGAAAGATAATTTGTAATCTTGTTGTGCTTTCTCTATATATGAGTATAGCTAACCCAAAGAAACTGATTAGAGATTGCTTTTACTTGTTGTGCTAGTCCCCCTGATGGGGTGTTACCTAGTCAAGCATGACAATACACCATGTGAACCTTGGCACAACCACCTAGAGAATGCAGTCTAATCAACAACAGGCCAAGGGAATCCATTTAAAGGACCACAACATTTCCCAGGTCTTCAATTTATTGATCAAGGGTCTAAACCTGATCAACCCAACCAGTATTGGTATCACTCATGTGCAAGGATTAATGGTGAAAGTTAAGGTTTGTATTATGGCGCAATACCAAGGGCGGGGCACTCCAAAATCTGTTATGGCTTATCCTGGCATCTCTTGCTATATACTGGACACAATCAGAAGTTGCATTTTATTCCTGGCCGACGATTTTCAGTCTCTAGCCATTCTCGACAAGTGGTATGTTTCTTTATTCCAGATAGGATGCATAGGAAAAGAGTCAGGGTCTCTAGATGGTCTGGAAGCTTTCATCACTATTATAGGAATCGTCGTAGTCTTTATTTCTCTTCCCATGACTCTATTTATACCCATCAATATCGAGAGTGTTATGATGAAGACAAAGAATCCATGGGAAACTCTTACAATCAAATGACATGGGGCCATGCAATTATTGAGAAGGAATTGCATGATGTTTTAGTACATAATTCAGGTTAGGCCTCTCCAAGGCACTTTTCTTTCATTACTCCAGAAGATGTTACCCGTTCGACAACCCATGGGAATTATGAATGAGAATGGATTCAAGAGCCCAACCCTGGTCAATCTTAGTCAATATTCGAGGAACCACCCAGGTTATTCTCTTCAGAACAATTGGACATCATCTTTGACATTCTTAGGGTCTTGGAAGACCAACGATTTCACCAGTAAATGTGAGAATTCAAAGTCAGTAGACTTTATGAATTTCTCTCGGTTTTGCATCCAAGTCAGTTCTTCTTGGAGAAAACATTTCATCCAAAAATCTCTCCCAACTTTCATCCTCCTAGCTAATGCGTTGACTTTGGAAATACGCTAGCACATTGAGTTCCACCAGATATGCTTCATGCTACTACTCTTATTTTAGTCCTTTCAGATATAGTTTTTATTTTCCTTTTGATATAGGGCTAGCTCATAGACAACATAGTAACAATATGGATATCTATTTTATCCCACAAGATAGACTCCTTTTGTTATTTCGGAAACAATGTTGGAAATGGTTTCCTATCATGGTAGTTCCAACATCAAAGACTATGCCATGTATTTTGATTCTTGTTGACAAGAGGTAATACAATTTTCTCTAGCCTCCAAAAGAAAATAAATATTGTGTTAGTGGGAGGAGAAAATTATTTTGTACTTGGAGTCTTTCTTTCATCCAATTAATGGCCATAGATGAATCACCCATGAATTGAAGCTTATCTATCCTTATATAAAAAGAATATTTTAGTAACCAGAATAATGCCATGAGCTCCCCTTAGTTATTTGTTCCTCTTCATATATTACCTCCAACCTGAATTCCTTGTGTCTCTGAAAGCTATAGAATGAAGCCAATCTGAAAAATAGAATTCGAGCCTTGACAAGCCCCATTGAAATATCCCCATGCTAAAGAATTTTTTGATAGATTTATCTGCGGTTTAACCTTTAGAATAATCTTATAATATGCAAGTAAAGCATCAACCTGAGTAGGTACCTGAAAAGTGGGCATCAAATTTTCTTCAAACAAAATAGAGCTTCTAGCTATCCATATACCCCACAAAACTAGAAATGGTATTTCCCTAAATAACTTTAGTTCAAACTGAGTAAACCAAACACTAAGACATGTATCTATGAATTCACATTTCTAAAGGTTTTGGATACCCAAAATATCCTCGACCTCAACCCAGACTTTCTAAGAAAAATTATAATGCAAGAAAAAATGTGAAGTGATTTCCTCACTACACCT